>OOFC01029187.1:0-28448 GCA_900323345.1 Pseudochromis fuscus | reverse complement strand
AGTGAAGGTCAGCCCGACGCCAGATCGCAGGGGTCACGGGCGGCGAGTACGGGCGGACAGAGATGGATGTGTGTTTGGTCTGGACAGGAGACAGGGCTGGAGACTCCACTAACTCACACATAAAACTGAGCTAAGTCCAGAGCAGTTAAATTACCAAACACCTCAATTACCTTCACTTGGTGCTGAGAAATATTTCTGCAGGTCTGGTTCTTCACTAGCTCCTTTTTATTCTGTCTACGTTTTAATCCAAGCTGCACAGGCCTAGAGATTTACTCTTACTTCATGGCCAAAAGTAAATGGACACCTGTACATTGCAGCTATATGTAACCATTGAACCTTTCCTCTTAAAACTCTTGGAGTAACTGCAACTGTATCAGCCTCTACTCTTCTGGTTTTGGACTTTCTAACAAACCTGATTGAATATATTTGCTTCCATATAGTGTTAGTGAGGTCCATGCTGAGGTCATAATAACGTGTTGATGAGGTCAGAGCTTTAAACTGCTGCCCCAAGCTGGACTACGGCATCCCGACCACATACTTCTGGCCATATTTCAATCTCCACCTCAGTTTTGTGGTTCTGATTTTTTTCCCCTGTCTTGGTTTTTAGTGTCACTGGGTGTTTTATTTTGGTAGTACTTTCTACTTCCTGTCATTGTTTGCTTCCCTCCTGTGTGATTACTGGCCCCGCCCTCATGTGATCCACCTGTCTCACTGCTGTGCTCACCTGTGTCTCGTCTGTCAATCACTGCTCCTCTACATATACTCCTCACCTCGGTCTCGTCTTTGTTTGTCTCCTTGTGTTTTTAGGTCACCTTGGGTTTGCTTTTTATTTCTTCATTGCCAGAATCATGTTTATTGTGATTTGTTTTGGACTTTTTGGATGTTTTCCATGCAATGATTTTTTTTTTTTAATTATTATTAGGCCAAATTTATTTTTGACTCATTCGCAACCGAGTCCTCTTTGCACTGTCCTTAATACAAGTGACTATTTTGTTTTTCCAGGGGGTGGTTCATAAGAAAAATGGTGTGATTGTTAATGAATAAATGCAATAAAGGTTATAGCTTCAAAATTTAACCCAAGAAAAACACCAAAAATGTTGCTGTTGGGGTTAGCATAAGTTGCTAAAGATGCTACAAAATATGAAAGACAAGCAATTTTTTTTTTTTTTTAAATCGGGTGGAGTAGTTCAGTTTGTTAAAGTCACCCTTAAAACAGTAATGCATTTAAAATAAACACCTTAAACACTTGGAAAACCTAAAAACAATATTTCAGTGTCATTTAATTACTGATGCAATAAGAGAAAATATGTTACAGTTTTGCACAATTAGTTACTTAATTTTTGACACTTGGGATAATGTTCAAAGATCTAAGTATATCCTCCACACTCTTTCCATTTCCTACAAATCCCAGTCTTACTGCTTTAATTAAAGTATCTCTAATTGTTTTTGTCAAGTGGAGTTTGTCCAGTCTAAGTGTGTTTGTCAGCCACACATAAACATCTTAATGGTTTGTTTCCCTGCTCTGTACTGAGGAGTTTCCCTACAAGGAAATGTAATGAGAGCAGAAAGATTGCACAATCACAGTGTTAGAAAGTCAATTAGTTTTTCTTCTTCTGTGGTTAACAGTTCACCTGACAGTATTGAATTTCCCTCAGACCAGGAAAAAAAAAAAAGCTCTTTCACCTGGAGCTGCAAATGTGTGAGGAAAAATGGTTTCCTCCACTTTATTTGTTTGTTTTTCAGTCATTCATCACTCACTGGAACAAGACGTCCCAGGGTGCCAGTGAGAGGATTTATTATCAGTATATTCACGTCAACCATCGGAACGCTGTCACACTCTGCCATCTAGTGGACAGACTGCGAACAACAGGAAACTGAAGTGAGCTCCTGAGGCAACAATCTCACCTGCAGCCTCTGAGCAAGGCACTTCCCCATTGTTGAACCACCCACATACAGACGCATTACACCTCAACTAGATGGATTATCCCCTTAACAAGTGTTTTCATGCTTTTTTCTTTGTTGATCTCTCGAGTAAAATCCAGAATAATTTGATGTAAAAATTCCCCATTCATTTCACATTTCCAGACTTTTAAATGAGGTATTAATTTACATAAGAGCATTATTAAAGGACTTAATGAAAACATTTAATGTGGAAAATACAATTAGCAGGGATTACAGGGAGGGGGAGACCATCTAGTGTTTAATTATCAGCCCAAAGCATCTGTACAGCTCTATTTAAAACTGGATTATGTTGCATAACAGAGAAGACAGACCCACAGAGAGAGGCCGTGTTGAGAGATTTATTGCAGGTTGTTTTAAGCGATGTGATCACAGCAGCAGCTTCTGAACAATCCAGATGTCTCAGATCTGTTCAGTCCTGTTTTGTTTTTTTTTTCTGCACATCAGACAAGTAAAGCAAGAGCAGACAGACAGCACTGTGATGTTTATACTGCAGCAGACAACAGTGTGCTTTCAGCGGTAAACACCCCAAACGGGGATTCATTTTTTTTTTAAGATTTAAGTTGATGCTAGAGGTTATTTCTACTTCTTCCACCACAAACGAGTATCTGTAAAATATAAAATCTTAGTTATTAAGACCACACTTTCCCTCAGATTGTGTGGAGTGTCTTTATTTTTTGTTGGTGTACTTTCTGGTAGCCTTCCTCAGCGGTGCAGGGACTGAACATTCAGCTGTCGTGACTGATGGAGCTACAGCAGTGACCATGAGTCTTTAAATAAATGGCTTTGACCTGTTTGAACTACAACCACAGACAACATGAAAGCTCAAGCGAAAAATAATTAAGTGAAAGATAATGTGGTGGAAACTATTCAGATGATGTTGGAGCATCAAGTCACTACAGTAACCAGCCTACATAAAATAAGATTTATATATTTCTATGATATATATATATATATATATATTACTAGATAGTAGCAGATTATGTTGGTGTTACATTATCATTTAGCACCAGTGTGTTTCTGTGTGGAGGGAGGAGTTTAAAATAAAGATAATTAATGCAGCTTTATCGTTTTACTTGTTACATATTTTAATGTTTTTAGTCATCAACAATCAAATGGATCAATTATTGCTGAATAAAGCTTCACTAATCAACATGTTTTTAAGATTAACCTTTTAAACCCCAAGGTCCCCAAATTGGGGTACCCTGAGACTTGTCTCTGGTATTTCTCTATGGTTGAAATTTCAAAATAAGAGCTCAGGGCTTAAGGGGTTAATAAGAGTAAGAAACTTTAAGTGTTTCTTATTGTCACAATAATTAAAATCATAATTTCAGCATAAACCTCAATCTTCACCTCAACATAAGAAGGTTGTTTTTACACTTTTCTTAAAGGTTGGTGGAGACCAAAACTGAGCTGAAAGAAGAGCAGATATTTAACTTATATGAAAGTTGTAAACATGCAGCAGGTTTATGATCAGGCAGCTTCCTCCACAGTCACCACATGGATAAAAAAATCAATTAATGCAGCTTGAGTCTGAAACTGAAAGAAATGAATCTACTACACTGATAGTAATGTGAAATAAATAAAAATGTAAAGACTCAGAGGCACTGGAGGCAGCAGAGTTGCCACTAATAAGGCTCTTTGTTTAGCACGCTACAAGATTTCAACCAGTCAGTTTAATTGAAGGTCAAAGGTCAAGGGGAATTAATGAAAACATGGTCGTATAACTACGCTTACAAGGTGCTAACCTTCAGCTTTTCATATCAACTGATTGTGAATTGTATCCTTAACTGTAGTTTCATTTGTTTTAATTTATCACCTTTGACTGTGTTATTCAGTGTTTTTTTAACCTTACATAACCCACACTGAATTGCCTCAAAAGTTCTCTTTCCAATAAAGTTGAAAGAAAAGACAAAAGTGTCCTAATTATTTCAAGAAATCATATTTTTCTAATTTAATTCTGAACAAGCATAATGATGTGGTCTGCAGAGGATGAAATCTTTGTTTTTATATGAAATTTGATAAATGACATTTCTCCCACAGAAACAGAAAAACAAAAACAAACAGCTTCCCCCTGTTTTCCGAGGAAATAAAAGATTAACACAAAACTTTGCTGCGACCACAAATCTCCTTTTGGGACCCGAACAACATGTTGACAATTAATGTGTTTACAACAATAAAAGTTGTGTTAAGCACTAACTGGAAACACAAACAGGGACGTGTGTGGAGCTGATCCCCAGGCACTGATTGTTACAGACGCTCATGAATGAATCACCATCAGTGGAGAGATGAGGAGACGTTGGAGCAGAGCAGCATGAAGCACCTGTGAGGAGATGACAGCACTTTGATTCAGTTCTGCTGCAGAGATGACAGCAGTGTCTCCTTCTTCTTCTTCGTGTTTTTTAACAGCACACGAGGAGCCGGCGCGTGCAACACATGCCCGACTGTTATTTTTTTTCCTCCAGTGTCGAGCTGGTCCAGTCAGTTTACATATCTGAGAAAGCTTTACAGATCAACACAGCAGCAGTGGGGAGAGTCAGTCAGTCTGTGGACGGGGAAATCCCACAAAACGCTGCATTTACAAAGCTTAACAGGTTCTTATCACAGTCTGAGTTACACTGTTGGAATAAATCTGTAAACTGATCCGTTTAAATGATTATTTCTTCTTCGGCATGCAGTCAGATGGTGAGCAGTTTACCTCCCAGTGAAGGAGCTTCACTTACATTAAAACTGTAATTTACATACAATTTACACAGCAGTTAAAACGATCCGTCAACAGTTTAAAGTGAAAATTGTTATTTAATCTTCATTTAAAATCACTTAAAGGAGGAGGAGCGCAACACATGCAAAGGTTGATGGCTGCGATATTAAGAGAAATATTTCAATCACTCCCTTTTTGCTGATTAGTTGAAATATTTAAACAGCAGTGTCCATGAAATCGTCCATGATGGAAGATTTCTGACTTTCACAGATGATATGGCGCATTTACACTGGTACCTACTCGCTTTGCTTCGCCTCGGATCGCTCGAGATCGGTCCCCTCGGTTGCATTTACATTGCCGAGGATCGTTCTTCCTCCGTGTATTGGCCGTCATTCGTGACGTCATCTATTATGCGACACTTTCGTTTCTCCAGCTCCCGTTGAATTTTCTCATCAGCGACTAATGACAGAAAGGTTTGCACCTCGCCCTGAGTCCATGGGGCAGGGTTTCTAACAGATGCCATTTCTCTTCTTCTTGTTATTTCAAACACGTCCGCACGGTTTGCTGAAGATTTAAAAATGCCTGCGTGTTTGCTGGGACAGATTACGTGCTGCACAGTGATGACGCAACGACGCAGTGACGATTCCGACCAATAAGATTTTAGTATCTGCTCCGACCTGACCAGGTACTTTTTTTTGGAACTGCAGGAGAGGAGGTACGAAAAGTTGTACCAGGTACCAAGTGCCAGGTACTTTTTTTTCCAGTTTAAATGCGCCATTAGTTTATAAGGTCTTTGTTTTCAAGCTTTCCCATAATTTGTCAGTTTGTCATCATCTATCATGAGTTTTCTATTCCTTTAAATGTCTGTGTCCCAGTGAGTCACCAGGTGTCTTTTTAGGTGTATCTCTGTAAATTATTTCTCATGTAAACATCTTATCTGAAACCCATCAGTGTTAAAGTGCTATAAAATTAAATGTAATGCTCTAAAGGGGAGAGTTTGGTGTAAAATGTACAGCCTATGTATTTATATAAAATCTCAAAATTTGCCACAGCCCAAAATGTCGTTTGAATATTTAACACTTTGACCCTCTGCTGCACTCAGTCTTGCAGAATCAGAAAAATAAATCACTCAAAAATCATCTTCAAACGGTACAAACATCTTACATCTTCAAAAAACATCAGCTTCTTACTGTGACGTGCTCCTAAAAATAGTATTTTTATGGGAAAGTCAGGGTTGGAGTTACCATAAAGAATCTAACAATCTATTACTCAACTTTTAAAAACATTTCACTCAAACTTCATTACAGTTAAATTTAGGGATACAGGCTTTGATTTCCAACCCTCACATATGAAAATTCACCAAACATCAAACACTTTTAAGTCTTAGAAATAACAAAGGGACCCTGGTCTTTGTCTCCATTATAAACTTCACACACAAAACTGTCGTGTGTGTTTTTGAAGCCGCTCAAACCTGGACTGTGAGTTTTTTTAATCTCCTGCTCTGTAATCAACACCTCCTCATCACTTTATTGTACCTGGAAAAACACAAACCCCGCTCAGCAGACTGCTTCCTGAGATCAATTCACCTCCTCAGTCGGAGGCTTCGGGCCTTTAAAAAAAAAAAAAAAAAAAACGGCGTCGCTGTCCTGACAAACTCCTGACACCCACCTGCTGAAGACTGAGATGTAACTATCTCTGATTCTCTGCAGGGATGTGATGAAGGATGGAAACAGGGTGGGATCACACATCACTGACTGTTACAGGGCGTCTGTAGCTCTCAGCAACTGCAGCTGTTTTCAGACGTCTGTGTTTAAGTTTTGCCTCCTAAATTCTACTTGAATGGTTTTTATTTCAGCAGAAATGTCTTCAACTGAGGTCAAAACGAACGATTTTAAAGGTTGTTTTTGAAGCGGCAAGAAGGAAGCTGGTCCAGTTTTCTCTGGATGAAACATCTAATAAACAGTATGAATGTGAATGAAGTGACTGTGACATCCACAAAAAAATCTAAACCAAATCAAGTATTGATCAGAAATATAGTATTTTTTTTTATCTGTTTTAAAATATATCAGGATGGTTAACTGGTCCAGAACATTTCAGTTGTTATTTCTGATAAAATTATTTCTTCAGGAGATTCTAATGTACAAACCAGAAAACTGTAACACGCCTGTTATCCTCAGATTCACTCACATCTTTTATCCTTGGGGTCAGTTTGACAGCAACTGTTTTATCCTACAGGAAATTATTAGAATAAAGTATTATTGGAGGTTAGGTTTCAAGTGCTATATGTTGATACCTAAATATCCCTATAAAGAAAATATCAGCCCCCATCTCACCCTCTTATACATCCAGAAAACCTATTGAATCCACATACTCAACATCCAATTTCATTGATTGACCTAAAATCTTCAACAAAGATTTTTATCTTTACTTATATATTCCCATTAAATTGTGAAAAGTCATGAAATATTAAGCAAAAAACAAGATTATATCAACTATGTACTTCAGTCAAATTGACCCCGATGATACTAGGAGGGTTAAAAATGTCAGAATTACCCTGTTGCTCAAAGTAGTTGTTTTTTTGTTTTATGGATGAGAAGGTACAAACCACACATCAGTAAAAGTGGATACTACTTAAATAGAAAAGATCCAAAAATGATTTTCAGTGAAATCTATGGTGTATTTAGATGAACTTACACCAGCTTCCTCCTTTTTATAATGTAAACAAGGAATTATATAAGAGTCAGAGAAACTTGATGTCTCCTGTGAAATATCATAAACACACTCGGTTAATTCCCTAAACCTCCATCTTCTCCATCTACAATAAAATAAAACACGTCAGGGACAGTCTGGACTCAGGAGCAGCATCTGTACCAACCTCACGACTCGGTCTCAGATCTCAATCTGCACTACAGGCTTCAGTTAGTCACTTTAAAAACACGCCTGGCTCCCAGTAACCATCCTCAGGATCAGGAACAACCTGGAAAACTGGTGCAAAAACATCTACAATGTGTATATTTTGTTCCTCAGAGGAGCAGGTGCTCTGTAATCCCTGGAAAAACTGAGGTTATTTTGGAGTGTATGATACACTTTGCTGGGTTGTTTTTTGAGGACACTGTTGCTGGGTGGCTGACCACAAAATACTCTGGATTTCTGGGTCACACTCAGAAAAAAAACCAGGCTGACAGCAAAAGTAGAGGCTTAGTGCAGTTAAGGTTCAGTTTAGGAGCCTGATGGTGGAGATGCTGTGATCCAAAGCTGGAAAATCCTATCACAACATTTGACACGATCTGCTGTTGGTGGATCTTTTAAACCAGAGACATTAGAGCTGAGAGACTTCATCTGAACTCATTTAGGTTGAATGTAACAGATGTTCATTTAGAGTTTTTCCACAAGTCATTCTGATGTCATTAGATAAAGTCAACTCTTCTTCTCAGAGATCTGGTCCATCTGATAATCATTTATCATTAAGGAGATATTAGGCTTCAAAAAGAGGAGGATTTAGGGGTGTGGTGAGTTTGATCGACAGCTCTGGTCCATAAAAACCAACATGGCCACATTCAAATACCAAACTCCTGGCTTCAAAGTGTGACTCCACAAAACAACGGGTGACGTCACGTTAGCTACGTCCATGGTTTACATGCTGTGTGGTGTCAGGAGCCTCCTGAACCTCAATGCAACCTCTGTACTTCTTCAGTGGGATAGTCGAGAACATTTTATATACAATCATATGGAAAAAGTCCCACACTACAGGTTTAAATTTAATTATCTTTTGTAACAATTATGGCTAAAATAGACTATTTCTCTTTATTTTTTAATTACATTAGATTTCTGGGAATCATCTTGTGTCTCCTGCTTTTGAAACCCACAATAAGACCCGACCATCAAATTTGTTTTTAACCTTCATGCAATAAAATTAAATAAAAACCATCCACTTGGAAAACTATGAGCTCCTGATTTGCACATAAAGGGTTAAAAACCAGATCCTGCACCAGGTCTTTTTTCACGCTCTGGGTATCCTGTCTGTTAAAATAACCACTTTACACACAGACCCTAAAACTGCCACTGGAAAAATAGGTCTGGTTGCATTCCAGCGGCAGAGGACGGAGGCTGTGTGGGGAGTGGCAGCACGAGTGGCGAGCAGAGTCAGAGCTCAGGAATGAAGGTTTGGGATGAGGAAGAACAGAAAATGACACACGGGGCCTAAAACGGCTGCGTGAGCGACAAACGATGAGACGGAGGAAGTGATGAGATGGAAAACAGAAAAAATAAGAGAAACCAAACAAAAAGGGAAACAGGATCATTCATGATTTATTCAACACTTAGGATTCATTTCGCTTTGTTTTACAAGAAAACAAAAAATATCTGTGTTAAAAAGGAAAGCGATGCTCGTCATACATGTGAGATTCAAGTTGAACAAAAAATCTAATCCAGTACCCAGTCGTTATGTCACGTCCTGACAATATCTCCACGTTAGGATGAAAAGAAAAGGAAAATTTGATCAAATAAATAAATAAATAACATAAAAATTACTTTCAAACTAGCCCCAGTGGAGTATTATCTTTCCTCTAAACTGAGAAAGCTATTTTGTATTTTTAATATCATTTCAAAAACATAGTATCACTGAGTAAGATATTATACTGCACCTTTTAAAATGACTCAAGTTTTTTCAACACTGGATTCCTATTTATTTATTTAATTATTTGCATCTTTTTTTGTTCAGTAGAGTAGATCTGAAAACTTTATTTGGAGTTGAAGTTGTGGTGAAGTTATCCATGCATCTGTTACAAGCTAAAAAAACATTTTAATTTCCTCCTGAACACACCTTTGGAACCACTTTCTCATATTAATCAATGGTGGCTGCATGATGTAGATTTCTGCACCTCTTTACTGTTATTTGACCCATAAAAAAAGTCAAACTGCACCTTATTTTTTTTTAGCTTTTATGTTCGGATACAGACAGAGCGAGCTGCTGATCCTGTTTTCAGCTGCCTTTTTATTTTATTTACTCTGCAAATGCTCCCAGTGAAAAAGAAAACTTTCCTATAATCTACAAAAAAATCCATCTAGAGATTTTTAAAAAGGACTGGTGAAAAATACTAAAAGAAAAAGTGGGTACATTTGTCCTCAACAGGTCTATACAATAATAAGCAAATCAAAGTATCACCACCATGATATCAAAAGAATCCACATATTATCCTGTATGTTTTTTATTAGAGCATCCCCCTCTGCTGCTGTTTCTAAATGAGGAATATTAATCATCTTAAAAATCTAATCCCATTTGTTCCACCTCGAAAAGGGAGATACATAAATGACTTATTGCTTTAAATATTTGTTCTTCTAACATCCACAACATCCGAGCTTCAAACCAGGACTTATTTTCAGCTATAGGACGGTTTGTCTTGTAGATTCCAACATTCACACCCTGAGTCCATCAGTTAACACACCTGCTGTATCAAAAATAAATAGTGCATTTACACAGTGGCAGAGAACAGTCGATAACAGTGAGTGAAAATCTGCCTTTTGTTTTAAAATTACACATAATGTCAAATAAAGAGGAGAACCCTCGTCTTATCGTTTTGTTGACGTTGAAAAATGACTGATTTCCTGTCAGCTGTATCTCTCCTCGCCTCCTCTCTCAGGTTTTCTTATTTAAAGACGGCAGCTTTAGCACTGATGCCAGCGATGAGCCGTGAACTCTGCAGCCAAACACAAGGACGTGCAAACAACAATTACCAAGCTGCAGAAAACCTTTCCCGTCATGCCTGTGTTGTGGAGATATCAGCATATACTTCTTTATTTGTTTGTTTTTCCGACATCTTTGTGCAGTAGCCCTCTGCAGATGTTCATATCAGGGTGCAAACGCGTTTTTCATTTTCAAAATTTAATTTTCTTCTGCAGAATTTTCTCGAATGCATCTGAAGGTTTGACAGGTTTTCATATATCATAATCGTATTCTGGTAGCTGTAGGAAATATGACTGTCATGTCAAATACATGGTTGTATGGCTGAAATTGATTCCTCATGATGAATACATAAGTACATGAAGTGACAGTAAAGGCCAGCAGTGGCACAAATATGTAAGAATACTAGTAGTTGCAAACTAAAAGCAAAAATCCTGCGGTTGATCATTTTCTCTGTTTTTTTTATCATTGTAACATGAATATTTCTGGGTTTTGGAGACATTAAGTCACAAAATGCAAAGTGTTGCACTGGTGATGTTGTGATGTTTCAGTCCTGGGAGACATAAAAATACAACCCAGTGGGACTGAACCTGGCAATTTGTCTTTATCAGTTAATCTTCAGACAATTATTTTGATTTGTTTAATTTATTAAAAAAAGAAGGACAAAAATAGTGAATCATAGTTTCAGTCCCGTCTACTTCGTCTCAACAACCCAAACATATTCACTACAATCAAATCTTAATATTGGTGAATGTGAATTTAGTGGGATGCATTTTTTGGACCTTTTTGCTCAAAACAACTGGAAAATTTGATCAATTATCAAACATTGGTCAGTTTTCTGCCACTTGCCAAAAAAACAAAACACACACAACAGTGGTTTTTTTTAACAGAATGAGGAAATTTTCTCTTTCAGAAATCCCTCTATTGACTCAAACCTCAGGTAAACAGTAAGCTAGCAGGATTATGTGATTGCACATAATCAGCTCGCTAAATAACTTCCATTGCACTTCAACAGCTGCCAGGTGAAAACCTCTGTGCCAGTTCACTCTGACATTTGTCTTAAACCCAAACACACTGGCCTAGAAATACAAACTCTGCCACTTTCAAACCTTCTGACCCACTAAGTATCGATCTCTTAAGCTCTGGCATATGTCTTGCTTCCCTCCTCTGACCTCTGACCCCTCCCTGCTTACAAACAGTGGCCGAGCTGCTAACGCGCACAGCGCTACCCCGAGTTCGACCTGTCAGGCGCGGCGGGGGGACACAAACACCACTCTCTCCCGTCGAGTGTGTTGGAGAAGTTGTCACAACTTTGCCCTGACGTGTTTACACTGGCGGCTGATTTATGCGGCAGAGAGCGTGCCACGTCCCGCCAGAGCGTCCCTAACCTAAACACAACCCTCCCGAGGAGCTGGCCGTGGCCCATGTATGGGCCGAGTGTTTACTCTGCACCCATCAGCCTGACTGGGTCCAGGACGAGGCAGCAGAGCCCTCAGTCTGGACCCGGAGCGAGACGCTGCCTGATGGAAGAACCAGCTCTTCATCATCCAGGCGGGTGACAGTGGATTCTGGGAACACATTAAACGGAGCGTCGTCCACTCAGCATTATCTCAAGTGCCACTCTGTCACCCTCGTGTCCACCCGAGGGTTTCACTCGCTGTGGAGGAACAGCAGAGGGCTGGCAACGAACACAAACACACAGAAGCAGATCATCACTTCACTGTGGGGTCACACTGCAGGCAGCAGGACCAACACTGCTCATGTTTACATTTTTATTCAGGTTTATTTCAATATGAGTGTTTTTTGTATTTTATTTCATTATTTAATTACCAGGTTATTTTAAACTTGTCAACATGTAACGATTACAGCTTCCAGCACTGACTAATATCAGCTGAAATTATTTGATTTAAACATGGAGTCCATCCACAGCAGATTTTACATAATAAGAGTTACTTACATAATTAGTAAACAAAATGCAGAGTAGAAGCAGGAATTTCAAATTAAACCCAAAGTTAACAGATATTAATCAAAATACAAAATTAAATCGTAAGCTGTTTGCTTTGTGACGTATTTCAACAGGAACCCGGGGAAAATGTAAATTATCTGAAATCAAAACATCATCCTGAGGAAGTTTAATCATCAGATTATTTTACTGCTACACATCAATACGACCTTTAAAAAATAAAAAAATCAGCTTCTGGCTCTGACACGCATCAGCGGAAATTAGCACTGAAATTATTTTTGATTAATCATTTTAATAATCGATTTATTGCAAAAGCAGTGATATACTGGTACCCTGTTTAGAAAATGCGAGGAAGAAGCAGATTCTCTCTTTTCCAGATAATCTTCATCAGTCAGAAAATATTTAACACATCATCGTAAGTTGTTCTTATGCATATTATAAGTTTTTCTTATGACAGACCTCATACACTCCCACCAACTACCAGCTGCATCCTTGATTGAAATACTCTGTCAGAGTACATGAAAGTAAAGTTATGTATTTCTGAACATCCTCTGTTCCTCCTGGTGAAATGTTTGGTCTGTTTTTATTTTCTTTAATATTAAAGAAAATGGATATCAGATCAAATTAACCCATGGGATCCTATAATGGGCATTTTTCTTATTATTTTGATCACATGATATAAACAAATTAATCATTAATAATCATAGTGAAGCTGCTTGAAGTGTGAACACACAGACAAACATATTTCAACAGCTACCAGGATAAATATAAATCAGTAAATCTGAACTCATCACCTCGTCCTGGGGAATCCTCGTTTACAACCCGTACACATTCATGGCTGCAGTGCAAACAACAACAAAACAACAGCGAGGACTGTGTATGTGCCTCAAATTAAAAGTTAATCTACAGATAAATTCATCAAAACTTCTTCAGCCAAAAAAAACTAATTTACATCAACTGAAAAGAATATCAGAGCTCTATTATCTCCTTTTTAAAATACTCAAAAATAAAGATACAACAGTATCTGAACCATAACGTCTGTGTCATGAGAAGGCCACTTTGCATTGAACCTAAAAAAAAAAAAAAAAAAGGTCACCACTACCTCGATTATCACACAACTCATGCGCACAAAATAAACATTCACAACAACGTCGCTTTCGACCGACAACCTCCTGAAACCAGCGAGTACAAAATTAATCTCTTTCACTTGCAACGACTGACGGGTATTTGTCTGGTGGCCTGTTTAGTGTCTCTACACTGATTATAATCTGTACTGTTTGTGTGCATCAGTCAGTGGCTGGTGTGTGTGTTGATTTTAGTGATATCTGTTATTAAATGTGCCACAGTGCAACTTTGGCATTTCAAAACGAGCCAAGTGGAAGATGCATGAAGGAACTGCACTAAAATGAGACTATCGAACAAGTACAAAATGAGAACAAACAGTACGGTAGTTTGTAATAAAAGCTACTAGCTTCAGCTTCATACCACTATTTTAGAAGGAATAATAACCCTACAGCTAAGATTTTTTATTTTTCTGATGAATAATTTGATGACTTTGTATCATTTTTATGTTGAGTCTCATGATGTCTTTGGTTGCAGCCACCATTTAAACATCCTACATGCTACCAGTCTGAGTACAGCTCAGAAAACAAGTTACAATATGGGAGTATGATGAATAAACAAATAAAATAATAAAGAAAAAGAAACTGAGTGGAATGACTGTAATAACAATGATGTTTACTGTGCAAAGTCCAGAAATGATGTCTCATTTCTCTGAGATGATGAATGAAATGAAAGGCAAGACGGTTCACCTCAAACTTTTAAATATATCTTTTCAAACTTTTTTTTTTTTGGATCAACCTTTTTAACCTTTTACCAACTTTCTAGTTGGGAGAACGACCACAGATTCATGTCACTGTGTTCACTGTGTTAATAAATAATTGAGTAAAATTACACAAAACCAAATATCCACATATAATACATCATCGGTCCAGAAGGGTTTAACATGTTGTTGATTTTGTGCATTTTTGATTTTTTTGTTTCAGGAGCTGAATTTATGGGGAATGCAGCCGTTACCTTGTGATCCTCCCTCGACTTGTCTGTGACTCAGGTCACAAAGTTTTCGTTTTTGTACAAACGCTCAGTGTCTATGGATTAGTTAGCTGTTGAGTGTGGCTGCCTGCTCCTTCTCTGCCTTCTCTTTGGCCTTTTCCTTCTCCATCAGCTTCTCCTCCTTCTGCAGCATCACCATGATGTCGGTCACCTGCGAGGTGGAGATGTCGATGTCCTCCTTGTCGATCAGTTCCACCACCTGAGAACCACAGAACAGAGGGAGCTCAGTGGGACAGAAATTTGTAATGTTTTTAAAAACAAATTATTCATTTCAATTCAAACTTTATTTACAGAGCGCTTTAAAACGCAGCATGGTCGACCAAAGTGCTGTACACAAGCAAATTAGTTTATGTTACATCCAATTGTGTATCTATAGCAACAAATCAGTCAATCAATCAATACATCAAAACACTCTAGTCATGCAAGGTGAGTTAGCACTTGTTGACTGTGGGAAGGAAAAACTCTTAACATGAAGAAACCTCCAGCAGACCGGGGACTCCGCTGCCATGGCAACAGGGAGAGACAAACAGACAGACACAAATGATGAATAAAATCTAGTCTCAATAACCAGCATAAACCTCACAGGGTCAATTTTAAAACACACTGCTTCCCAGAGGTGAAAACTGAATGAATCGATGGTGTATTTTCTCTTTTTGCCACCAGAGGGAGGCAGAAGTTCTGATTTAAAACTGGGGGCCATGGACTGTACACAGACATGGACGAAGCAACTGTTTGCCACGAGGTGCTGGCTCCAAAAAACTCATACACATTGGGCCTCAGTGTCCACAGGTTCAAAGGTCAGACCCGCCTCCTCACTCAAATATGGTCACCTCTGGCCCCAAATAACCAACATGGAGATGTTCAAATGGTGACCTGCTGGCTTCAAAAGGAGTCCACAAACCAACAGGTGATGTCATTTCTATACAGTCTGTGGTTAGACTGCATCATGGAAGCTCAGTAGGAATTTTTTTCTTATGGTCTCTCCAGCTATCAGCTGTGTAGGTTTCATTTACTATTCCTTCAAATAAAACTGAAGCAGGAATTATACTTCACACATATATATATATATATTAGTACCAAAAGGAAAGTAACACATCTTAATGAAGCACAACGTGAAATGACAACATTGATGCACGTTTCTTACCTTGATGACGTCGTCGATGTCGATCTTGCCGTCCTTGTTGTCGTCGAGCGCCTCGGCGATGCTCTGCAGCTTGTGCTCTGGAATGTTCTGGATCTGCCGCATGACGTTGATGAGCTCGTCGATGCTGATCAGGTTCTCCCTGAAGGTGTAGAACAGACTGCATACAGGAAGCAGTTACCAAATTTGACAGGAGCGTAAAATGCGGTGGAGAAGACGACGTGCTGCATTCAAGGTTCCCAGATCACACCAATCAAGCTGATTTCTGAAAATAATTCCTCCTCAGAGCAGGTAAAATTTTGGTAAACGGGTTAATTCATGCTGAATGCAGCACACTTGGTTTTAATTGATGTACATTCAATTTAAAGCTGCACAAAGCAACTTTAAACAGAATAAATTAGTCTTTTAAGATCTGTGCATTGTTATATTCATGAATCAAAAACTCACATACTGTAGATCTAACACTTGTTTAATTTCAGGCTGAACAACAATTTGAAATACTTCAAATCAAGCAGTTTGTTTCTATTCAATGTGATTTCATCCATTAAAAGACAAACTGCACAGCAACAGGTGGGCAGCACTTTGGTGACGGGAGCAGAGATGAAATGGTTGATCTCTTACGACACAAATTCGACAGCCACGATGCGATGTTAGCGTTTCACAAGCAAGCAAATGGCGGTTTACCATGGGTCAGCTTACCTTGTGGCATCACTATATTTAGTAAAGAATAATCTGTAAAATTTTAAATCGGATTAGGGACGGAATTTGGTCTTTTGATTTACAAACGACATCAAACAGATCTTGTTGTTTGGGGGAAACCTTTTGTTCCTTATCTCCACCACCATTTTACAAAGACAGAAATGATGATGAAGATGATGAGAGATGAAGATGACAAGAGAAGCGATGATGATCTGTACAGTTACATGCAATGGAGCGCTTAAATAAATGATCCACGAGTAACAAAACACATTTAAACTGGGCAAATGAGGCCTCATATGTATTTACGTGTAATTTGATTTAAACCTATCGTCAATGTTCAGCTGCTGATAATAAATATGACACAGCTGCACTACACACTGCAGGAGTTTACAGGACACAGAAGCAGCAATGGAGATAGACTATAACTTACAAAGTCTCATTAATAAATTATGTTTGATACAACCCCAGCCTGTACTGCTTACAGCTGGATCATAAAATCCACAACATAAAACATCTGAATTTGTGGGGGGTTTTTTTGTGCCAACAGTCCTCTCCATCACTCACGATCAAGAAAAGCTTCACGTCTCTCTGACAAACACTACAGCTTGTGAAATGATGTGAAACAATGAGGTCAGTTTCTTCTTTAAAGGAATAGTTTAAGGTTTGGGGTAATATTTGATTTCTTTCTGAGAGATAAGCGTGAGGACACTTGTGTGTAATTCAGACAGAGCCAGTCTTGCTGTGCTTTCAGTTTTTATGCCGAACCAGGCTGATCGTGTCCTGAATTAATCTTCTACTCGAACTCTCAGAAAGAAAACAAGTACCGTATTTTCCGGACTATTGACCTGTCTATACGCCGCTATTGAATTTATTCTAACAGTTTCATGTGGTCCACTCTGACCGGGTCTGATGTGACCACGCTAAATGTATCGGCGGCAGGAAGCTCGTTAGCTTTTTACAAGCTAGCAAGCTAACGGCACGAAGCTCGTGAGAGTTTTACAAGCTAACAAGCTAACGGCACGAAGCTCGTTAGCTTATTACAAGCTAGCAAGCTCCGTGCCGCCGATACATTTAGCCTAGCTTGCTAAAAAGCTAACGTGCTTCGTGCCGCCGGTACATGAGCCACACCGGTGTTTAAGCCGCAGGGTTCAAAGCGTCGGAAAAAAGTAGCAGCTTATAGTCCGGAAAATACTTATAATATTTATCAAATTTTGAACTACTCATTTGAAGATTAAAACAACCATGAAGCCTGAGGTCCTAGAGGAGATTCTCGTACTCACCATCTTGTTGGTGTAGTTTGATAAAATCCATACAAATAGTTATTCCAGTGAGGTATGAAATAGTAGCAGCTACAAAAAACTAAACCTAAGTTTGCTAAACACCAACTCCTGACTAACTTTTGGTAAAATCTTGAGCAGTTAATATTTACAACAAAACGGGTGTACAGCAGGAGTAAGGAAAGGAAGGAAAGCAGAAAACAAACTCTTCACACACTCTATATGAATATGGTAAAAAAGACCATATTCAGCTCTTACCCAACAGGTGGGGTGGAGCCACTGTCCACCTGTCCGTCCAGGATGACCTTGTCCTTCTCCAGCTCCAGGATGATCTTGTCGATGCGACCGATCATACGGTTCACTCTCTTGGACAGACGCTGGCTGGCCTTTGACTCCTCCAGGGCTTTCTCCTGACCGCTCTTAGAAAGTTCCTTCTTTATCTCCTCCAGGTCCTGGAAAACACAAATGAACCACAGTGCATAGGTGTGCATTGAGTCAAGCACAGAACTAAAACGTATTGTTCAGGAATGAATCTTGAGGTCAAATGAATTTAAATGTAAACACAGTGAAGCTTAATCTACTCTACAAAGTAAACACCTCGTTGTATTCCTGGACATCATCCTTCAGCTCCTCCAGCTCCTCTTTCTCCAGGGTCAGCAGCTTCTTCTGCTCCTTCAGCTTCGTGCAGGCGTCACTCAACATGTCGATCTCTTCTTTGGTAATTTCCTCACCCTGGAGCAGAAAGATGAAACGTGAAAAACCTGCATCTTACATTAGAAATACAACCTTTTCCTTGGATAAAAAAATCTGTTACCAGGGTCTTTTAAAACTCTATTTAGATATCAAATTATAAACAGAGCAGTTTCAGGCCATGTTTTCTCTGTAAAAATGTTTGCATGTCATTATAGATGCAAGTTACTGTAAAAATTGGTTTGGTAAGAGCCACATGTGCTTTTAATACAAATCCACATACGAGAGCGAGCCAAAAATACAAAGAGAGGAAAGCTAGAGAGGACTCTGGACACTTCCCACGACCCATCCCCACCCAACAACACATCACCACATGATTTAAGGAAGTCTGTGGAGCTACAAAGGTTGTTAGTGAGGGAAACATTCAGTCAGAGATCACTGCCGCAAAGGATGACGAGGGAAAGAGAAGGAAAAGTCCATACAGATGTGGGTCAAACAGAATTTGTGAATTATATTTGGCATTTCTTTAACAGAATCAGACAAATGCTGAGTGGATAAATGCTGGAAAATATCGACCATGGCTACAATAACATGTCCACACTGCACTTTGTTTTATTCTAAATAACAGTTGCATGTATTTTTGGCTGAAATGGTCAAAAAAATAAATAAAATGAGCTTCCAGTCCTCACAACATGCCTGTGATTTTCACTGTAATTTACTTTGTCTGCTTTGTATCCCAGTGCAGGTCACACAAAGCTGAATATGAGCATCTGTGGTTTCCCCTCGCTTCACTTTCTGCTGCTCTCACTTCCAGATTTGAGCATTTGCTGGCTGATGTCAACATCTGTCTCATCATTCCCGTAAAGCCTTGTATTCAGGAGTTATTTCCTGATTATTTTTCTTACTCCTGAAAAGTTTTGAAAGAAATGCCAGGATTATACGCAAGTGCCGTTTAACCCACATCTGGATCTGCTCAGAGAAACAGAGTCTCTGCGTGCGGGGGTGAACTTGGTGTGAGGGGTCGTTTAGGAGGGGAGGTGTTATTGAACCTAACCTGGAAACGCAGAAACGTCTGCCACTGTTCAGAAAGTGAGTGACAAAAAAATTACATCTGGGTTATAATCAGATAGTAAAAAACAGAAATGATGTTCACAGGAGTATCATTTATATTCTGTGACTGTGAAAAATACCAATTCTGACATAAAAAAGTTAATGATAAAACATATTGTTATGAAGAAAACTATTTAATAACATCCTAGGTTAGATTAGTGATGTCATAAGGAGGGAACAACAAAAATATCAAATGGATTATTACATATTGTATGAACCTTGAAGTATTTAAAAAGGAAAGATGGTTATTGTTTTAGTCACAGTTTTGACACTAGTACTTACAAACATTTACCAGGAACTATGAGCTTAAATGTAAATATTTCAGTGAAAAGCTATGTAAAATGTAAAAAAATAAACTACATTTTCCAGCCACTGGTTTGTTTAGCATGGTTACCTTGACGCCCTCTATGACTGGTGCTGTATCCCTCAGTATTTCTGCCTTAGACAGCACCGGGTCTGCCTTCATCCTCTCTGCTTCCAGCTCCAGCTCACCCTCCTGCAGAGGACAATGATGATGCGACTGATCAAACAAAATGAACAACAAGGGTAGATACGATACGATACGATACGATACACTTCATTGTCCCTATAGAGAAATCTGTTTTGGACTCATATGCTACGCACAACATGCCTCCGCAATAATAAAACAAACAATATAATTAACTGCACATACCCTATGACAAAATGCACCATGAAAGTATTGCAGAGTCCTTTGCAGCCTCAAACATCACTTTAAAAGTTTAATGGAGGTAAAAGTTTAAATAAAGTGTAAAATAAGTCTTTATGGAAATTTTTGTTGTTTTTTTTAATCATTCATTTCAATTATATACAAATGAAGTGTAGGACCTCATGCCCCTGCTCCCACCCTCAGATCTCACTGACATCCAGAGAACATAGTATTAGGAACCCAGAGAAACACATCAGTAATTCTTCAACGTTAAATAAAATAGGGTAGGGTATAATCATTGAGATTTTAACACTGTGGAGGTTTAAAAACAGCTATTGTTAGTTGCTTTGAATCCTGCTAGAACTGCATGTTTTTTGCAAACTGAGTAAATATGAAAGTAGTCAGTTGCACAGTATGACTTATGGAAATTTTTTGATTCCTCTAAATAAAATGTTTTACTCTGATTGACATCCCTAGAACTGTTGGGTGAAGTTCACGTGTTCTTGTCACGATTATACTCAGGAAACAAAACATATTAAACAATTATTATTTCAGAACTGGTCCCACAAAGGTGTTTTCAGGTCATTAGTTGGCACCAGTATCGAGGTTTCAAATCCTCAGAGGGTTGTTACCTTGGCAGCCTTCTCTGCAGCATCAGCCAGCCTCTCCATCTCCCGGTCCTTGTTATCCTGGCGTATCGCTGCCTCCTCCTGCAGCGTCTGCTCCAGTTTGGTCTTGTTGTCCACTTTGGAGAGCTCCATCTCTGCCACCATTAACTGAGCCTCTTTGGTCTGGAGATGGCAAAACAGTCAAATATCCCCAATTAAAACCCAACATCCCGCTGTGCAACCATAAAATAAAATACACTGCTGCAATCGACACTGAAGCTAAAATGTTAAACACTCGAAAACCATGAAGCTTAATCTCTCGATGAAATACATTTCACCAAAATCTGTTATTTTTTTCCAACTTACCACCATCTCAGGAAGTGTTTGCAGTGTGGTTTTCAGCTGGTCGGCAGGAGACAGGGTGTCGGGGAGGAACATGGCTCGAGACAAGAGCAGCAGAGACGTTGGGATCTGCTGGTTCAGGTGCAGCTCTAACCACTGCAAGATTCAAGTTTGATATGACAGAGACTATTTTTAAAAATACATAAGGTAACGTACAATATCACGACCATTTCAAGTACCTTTAGACGCCAATTAAATTATTATGAATCTATAAAACCTGACAATAAAAGCACATGTATGAGAAAATTCACCTAAAGTTAGATTAACTGTTTTTTGACCACTGAATTTTTTGATTCAGTGGTCTTTGTAAGTCATAAAAACACAGCTTTTTACGATATTAAAATCTGCAACAGAAGATAAGCTCACATGCAGAAATAGTAACAGCAAAACATCACCAAAAATTAGACATGTACCTGGCTGAGCTGCTCTCTCAGTCGATCTTCTGTGACTCCCAGAGATCTCATCCCTCTGACACGACAGGCTGCCTGAACCTCGTTCACATTCAGGCTCTCCACCCCCTCCTCTGCGATCAGCTGGATACACAAAGAGTTAAAGTCACATGGAGGGTCACATGACTTCCAAGACTGCCAAAATATATAAGAGGGACAGGCAAACTACAAGCAATGTTTAAAAGAGTGCTGAAGTTATTCCTGCTGAATGACAAAACTGCAAGAGAACATCTACTAGAGCTACAGAAAAAGAAATAAAATCACAGAGATGGTACCTTGTCATCTGCACGGATGGCCCTCAGCTTCATGATGAGCTGGAAGCGGAGAAAGTTGTTGGTCCCGATGGACTGGAGCTCCAGGAGACGGCAGAGAGCCACCAGCTGAGGTCGGGTCAAGTTGTCAAGCGTGAGCTCATCTTCAAATAGTTTGGAGAACTTTATGATTTGCTCATTACTCGGACGCTCGCCAGAATCTCGGATCTGCAGCAAAGAAGAAATGACCACTGATCACGACATACATGTATCTGAAACGCTCTCTCTCTCTTTAATCCAATATATTTGCCCCACACTGCTAGTCCTCTGTGTAAGATATTGGAACAAGAATTACCCACAATAACTAACCATGACTTCCTCATAAATTCCCTCAAGAGCAACCAGCTGGAGGCCTCTCTCTGTTTTTACCACAGGGGGGCAGTACTGAGTCCCCTCCTTTCATGCTGCCTCCATTATGTGCTCACAAACCTTCTGGAAGAAGGTGGAGAACTCCTCCGTCACGTTGCCTTGTGCAGCTTTGTTCCTCAGAGCGATCTCCTCGATGGTGTCCTGCAAGAACTTCGCCATCTCCAGTTTGACCCTCAGCTCCTTTTTCAACCTCTCCTCCTAAAAAAAGAAATGGATGCATAATATACTGTCAACACAAGTCTACATGTGAGGTCAGTTATTTTTCTATCAAGGCAGTTTAATCAATGGTTATGCCAAAAAGCAGTAGTTTGAGCATCTTCTGACTACCTTCTTGGTCTGTGTCTCGAAGGTGGACGGCAGCATGTTCGGGAAGAGCTTCAACGCTACAGGGAGCAGGAACTCCATGAAGGGGACGATGATGAAGACCAGGAAAGGAAGAAGTCTGAAGACATCTGCACACGTTCTGAGAAACTGGAGAAAAACAAGTGTGAGGATAAATTCAGTAAAACAGAGAGAGGTGAAAATGAGAAGCAGATAATGTGAAGGAATCCTGTTGGTTTTGAAGTCAGGAGCTTGGCATTTGAACGTGACCATATTTGGATATGAAAGGAGGAGTGAGGAGGCGGGTCTGACCCTTGAACCCAAGGTCACTGCCCAATGTGTGTGAGACTCGACTTCAGTGCTGATCTCATTTAATCAAACCAACGTAACATAACTTCTTTATGGATGTCCTTCATCTTCATGTGCACGATGACCTCTTCTTCTAAAAACTGGAGGTTCTTTGAAGTTATCCAGGGTCATATTGTCTCTTTGTTAGAAACCATGTAATGTCAGTAATTCTGTCCTTATGAGGAGCCTGACTATCAACACTAAACCTTACATTGATTTTAACCTGTGGCTTTTTTCAGATGGAAAGACTTATGGAAAAAAAAAATTATTGACTATTTCATGATTGAAAATGACCATTTTTTAATTAAAGTCAATTCGATTTTTTGGACTTTTTTCACACTTCAGCATTGACCTCATTTTTGAGCCACACCACTCAGTACCACCAGGCTGTAGTTTGTGTGTGTCACCAGCAGAGAGCAGCAGTGAGGGGTAAAAGCCAACGTGTGAAACTGTTAACCTCACCTTCCTTTGTCTCCTGGTACAATCGCTCTGCTCAATCCCTCTAATAACAGTTTCAGCAGTCAGCACTTTTCACCCTGTGCCTGTACATCCCACCACTGCACCTTATTTGCATTGAGCTGTGGACCAAAGTGAACATTCTGCCTCACAAGGCCCAAAATCAAAAATTGTACACTTGATCCAACAGGAAGCACATTTGTTCAGCTCAGACTTGAACAATCCTGGGAGTACAGCAACACCGGGCCAACACTGGTCTGCTTCATTGTACAGCTGTCCAACTGTGGCTTACTGACCGTCCCGGGACACAATCCCAACCAGCCATCTACGGACACGGCTCGGAGAGGAGAAGGCCAAAACACGAGTCCTTCTTTCTCCGGCCTTTCCACCTGCATGTCACTGGGCCAGGAGGGTGAAGGACTTAGGCCAGGCCGAGTGAAAAGGCCTTTGTCCGTGGGCCCATTGACATGTATATCATCTCCCAGAGCTCCACATCAAAGAGGGGAGGAGGGAGGGGTCACAGATTAAATGGAAGGAGCCTTAAATGGAGGCCTGAGTTTTGTAAGTGAATATGAAAGGAGGAGATTAAGGAGTCCAGGTTAGATGAATGGGGGGTGTAGATGGTTTGGGGACATGCGCTCCGAGGGAGTTTGCTGCATTTGAAAAGGTACAGATGGGGTCACGGTGTGGCTTTAATGGGGGGAAACTGTGGTCATCATCAGCACCGACCTGTGGTGAGGCTTCTCCTGTGTCTTAAGCACAATCACACCAGCTACACATTGAATGTATGTACTGTGGGGCTTAACAAAGACTCACTAAATTACACTGGTACTGATCAAGATGCTTGTAGGTGTTGTGGAGAAATTTCAGCTCTTCACTCTAATAGTTTCTTAAGACAGGTTGCATCATCCCATTGGTCCCATTGTCTTTGTGTGAATTGTGAAATGCCACATTGCAAACATGCCTCGACATTACCTTGGGCGGCTGCAAAAGTAACACTTTCGTTCCCTTTAAGTTTCTCTGGTGCACTTTTATGAAACAAATTACAATCTGAATTTCATGATTTCCCTGTATGATTGTGCAAAATGTAAAGACTGATGGCTCGGATCTGGATTAAATTTGATTTTGCTCCATCTGAAGAAGCTGTTAACACATTATCACAAAATTAAGTAAGTGAGGAAGGTAATAAACACTCACTGCATGCTTATAGTTTTGTAGGTGACATTTCAGGACTCATATGCATCACAGAGGTTGACATTAGTTTCCTTGTTTATCTGACTTGACCTTAATAAGAAGCAAGAGCACCAACTCAAAACCATTTGCAACTTCCTCCACAGTTTAATCATAGTTACTGAATTTCTTGCTTGCTAGTCTTTATCTAGTTAAATAGCGACAGCAGGTGGGGTATGTTGAGTATTGAGGCAGAAGAGGTCCAATCACCCCCAGCAGTAACTCGAACCATCACACCTTTAAGAAGGATATCTGCAACTTGCCAATCATGTCGCCTAAATCGGAATCATCCTGTACTTCTAAGGGACTAAAGGTTAAGAGTAAGTGTGACCTGAGCCGACCCGTTCACCTTCTCCGAAATGAGACCAGTGCGTCGGCGCCTTCATCAGATTACCTGCGACAGATGGAAAGTAAAGCTAAAATATTCAAGACATTTTATTACGTAGTGGTTATTATCTCCAGCTCTGATTGCTGAAAGACAACACAGATTTTTTTTGGCTAAACGCTGAACGTTCAAGCGAGGAGTTTTCCGATCGCAGCTGCAACAACTTAAAGCTTCTTCCTAAAGAGCTTTAATCAGGCGGCGCAATCTGCTGAGCATCCGGTGAGTAAACACTCAGCGAGCGGCCAATTTCTTTAATTGAGCTCATTAGATCTGAAGGGCTGCGGATTAAACATTATAGAACAAGATGTCTGTCTGAGCTGTCAGACTGGAGTCTTCGTTCAGTCATGCCTGATCTCTGAAGCCATGCTGGTTATTCACTGTGTAAACTCTGAGTCACGCTGGAAAAATGGCAGTGGAAGCGGTTGGTTGGGGAATTCCCAACACTTTCCTTTCGCTGTTCAGACACGATTTGCAAAGTTTTGAACAGACATTTTAAAAGTTTTCTGCTGATGGTGGTTTGACGAGATACTCAAGATGTACCAATAATCAATGGTTTGCAAAGACCCAGAAACTACTGCGACACCTGCCCCTTTGTAGCTGTAAAAGATAGCAGGAGCAGATTTACCATAGGTCATGACTTCTGACAGGAAGACACATTAATAACCTTATTTTAGCCTTTTTGTTGCAGATGTTATCATATATAAATAACAAGCTAGTTCATCTAACATTACCCCCACAAACTGTCTTGCTTGTACTGACTAGTTTGTTTCCAGGTGACTTATTTTACAACATGAATGCTGTAAGATGAGCCTAAAGATGTGTGTCCAGGATATTATGTTACAAGACAGAGGTTAAAGCATACCCCAGGCTAAAAAAGGCATTTAAAAAGGGGTCTATTGACTACTAGTGGGTATTTATTTTAATGATAAAGCACTCCTTTCTGTTTCAAGTAAGATTTAACTGAGAAACCAAAGCTGTTCAATAGACACACCAGTTGTGAAGTTGGCTAAATATTACCACAGATCTTGAATAATAATTATCTGAAAATGTTCTAGACCTGAAATCCTGAAAAGTTACAATAAAAACAATTTTAGATTGTTGAAGCATCAGGTTATTAACACACCACAAGAAGGTTAATACACAGGAGTTTATGATGCTCTGATTCTGGTATAATAATTCATATTTATCCATATTTGTGTCCTATAAACTGAGGAGTTGTGTGAAGACTAAAAGAGCAGTTCCCAGGAAAACAGCAGAACACGTATGGGCTCAAATGTATGTAAAATCATTACAAACATGTCTTCAGTCATGTCTACATTTCCTTCCACGCTCACCTGTCTCCTCTCGCGGCGAGACAGCGGATGTCCATTCAGCACCCTCCACAACATTCGCCCAGCGATGGTTGTATCGATCCACAGCAGCCTGAAGCCGTGGTAGTAGTGCTTGATTTCATCCACGACCCTCTGTCGCAGTGACCGTCTGACCGGCTCTGCGTCCAGCGTTGGGCTGTACACCGGCCCGCCCTCCTCCAGCTTCTTCTTCTTGTCTTTTAACGAACGCAGCGACTTTTCCACCTTCGAGTCGTCCCACCTCCTCCTCGAGGTGTGTATCCACCTGACGCCTGAGACATCCTGCGGTCGTGCTATCGTCCACTGGGCCCCTGGTGTGATCGCAGGGTACGGCGAGGCCCCCAACATGAAAGCACAGTAGAGTCGCTGTGAATCCACATTCTGACTGGGACCCATATATTCATCTGTTGGGGGGAGGGAGGGGCCGAAGGAAGACATCTGGGCCAGGCTGCTGAGTCGGAGCCCATCCAGTCTGAGGAGACAACAACGAGAACTTCACAATATAAGTGCTGCTTCGAAAGAAATAAAATTGAACTGACAATTATGTTTTGAACAAGTGGGAGATGCAATCAAAATAACAAATGTTTTATTGTCCTAGTGATGGAATATTTTATAGACATTTAATTTACATATTATATAAGTGACTTTCAGATATTTATATTCATAAGATGCACAGGTTTCTTGGTTAATTGACTTACTTCTGACTGGAGAATCTGAGGGTTGTGCAGTTGAAACAGGCTCCATCCTGTAGCTTCCCTGAAAAGAAGACAGAAAAAATGTGAGCAGCTGTGTTTTGAAAATGAGCCATCAGATAAACAAGACAGGGACACACACACACACACACATCAAATATTCAGAAATGTCATTAACTGCTACAAACGAGCAAATCACAAGCAGCAGCTGTCGACAGGCTCTGTCTGGTTTGATGTGTTTATCGGTATCTGCACCATTTTTGAGAAACTATTTTCTGTGACATAAGACTGTTATGATCAATGGGAATCCCAATCTTGGAATAGTTATGGTCATTATGTGCCGTTAATCTCAGAAAATATTTAAGATTTTTTTCAGGTATATTTTCAACTTTACTCTTTAATTACCACTATCCCACTGCGTATCAAAGATTTGTTCTTGTGCAATGAGAAAAAAAGCCACAGTATAGTAAGTTTCCCACTTATCAAAAGTTAAGAGTCAAAACTGTTTCTCTTGTTTTCCTGGAGCTTTCCAGGACTGGAAAATAGGTCTAAAAAATTCCAGGTTTTCCAGGATGTACATGAACCCTGGTTTATGGCGCTTTAAGTCAGAACTCACTGACCCTATAACACCTGCATGCTGTGCTTAGTTATGCAGTTATATAATAAAATGTGACAATACTCCTGGTGTCTTATGCAATCGTCCATCTATGAACACCTGACTGAAGTGTTGAGCTGACCTTTTCATGGCCTTGAGGGTTCATTCATCACAAACAGAGGTTGTAAATCCAAGGTACAAAGATTAATCAAGATCACCTGAATTCTTTAATAAATAAAATCAGTCTTGTGGTTCCTTCACATGTTTTTTACTACTTGATTCTGTTTCACAAACGTGTGTGTGTGTGTATTATAATGGCAGAAACAGAAGTGTATTATTCCTCTGTTAACATCTTTACAGTGATCTCTCGTGGTGGCCCTCAGGGAGGCCCACAGTGGGGCTCACACACTACAGTGACGCGCACGCTGAGGAGGCGGAGTGGTGACACACTTCCAACCAATCACATCAGCGCATATGGCTAGGCCACGCCTTTCCTCTGCCGCTCACATGGCCGACGGGAGAGGATCCAGCGAGGCCCGGTTGAACATGACACGGCTGAGTGGCTCACGGGGCCGAGAGGACGCCGAGTTTACTGGAACGGTGTCACCTTTGTGGCTCAGTGACCACCGACTGTAGCACAGAAAGAAAACCCTGGACAGTAGTAGGACAGTAGATTACCGAGCTCTACACCACCTGACTGGGCGACGCACACACATTATACTACAGGGTTTCCTTTGTGGTTTTATTCCCCTGGTGTTTTTACACTTTTGGTTTCACCTTCACACCGGTTGCAGTTCAAAATAAGTCACATTATGCAGATTATTTTCAGTTTGTACAGAGGTAGAGGGGAATCGCTGATGTTTCCTCTATAAAATTAATCTATCCTCTGTATTTGAATGATTTGTTATTATCATTATTATAATTTTTGTACAGC
>OOFC01029186.1:0-29990 GCA_900323345.1 Pseudochromis fuscus | reverse complement strand
GATGTTAGGCTTCAAAAAGAGGAATATTTAGGGGCGTGGTTCGTTTGATTTACAGGTTTCAAATGAGCCCAGACCTGAACTCGACTCTCATACACATTGGGCAGTGTTCTCGAGTTCAAGGGTCAGACCCGCCTCCTCTCTTCTCTTTCTCCAAATATGGTCACTTCTGGCTTCAAACAACAAACATAGCGACATTCAAACGCTAAATTCTGAACGTCTATAGTTGGATATGAACAATAATTTAAGTTTCATGCAGGTTCAAATGACTAAATGATTTGTCGTGAATGAGAAAAACAGCTCATTTCAGGTAAATCACAAAACTTTAAAACAGCAAGTTTACCTCAAATATTTATCGAAATTATTGTCTGCCTCACACCTGCAGATCAGTGAGGTAGACGTACTATAGACTGTAATAACATTCAGACCTGCAGCTCATGACTATTTTTATTATCAGTCACTCTGGTGATGATTTAATCTACAAAATAAGAATAAAATATATTTAACCAACAGTATAAAACTGATTCAATTTCTGTTCAACTACAGTTTCCAGTCCAGGTGGCCTCTTCATTTCCTCTTGTGTATTTTCCTCTTCATATTCCTCCGTATGAATTTGTTGACTTTCTATAAGTTCCTAAAATATGAGTCCTGACTCAGACGCACCAGCTGCTGTAGTTTCCCACCTGACTGCAGGCTGCAGGTGTTGCATCATCCACACATCTAATGATTAATGCGTCCTGACCAGGTGGTGACTTATTCCCACGTGTTCAGATAACACGCGCCGTTATCTACATCCATAAATTAAAACATGTTTACTGTACTCAGTCAGCCTCAAGCCAACTGTTTAACATCTGACGCTTTGTTTAAAATATTTCATTATGAAGAAGAGCTCTATATTAAGAAAGCACTGAAGGCACAACATCAGTGTGATATAAACAGGAGTCTAACTGTGACTTCACTGGTTTAGTTTTATTATATAGAATTAATTGTATTTATTAGGTTCAATTTGAGGTGCTTGAATATTTTCCTTCTCCACAACATTTTAAAATGTACTTTTTCTTGCACAGGTGACAGTTTTACTTACTTTAGAAATTATTTTGTAAAATAATATTAGATGATCATTAATATATAATAATGACAATGATATGATTGCTTGTTATGATTTTATTGAATGTAAGAGTATTAAAATGAAACAGACCTTTTCTGCATGAAGCACTTTTATTTTTGATACTGATTAATTCTCAGAGGGAAATACTGGACCTTTCTTTCTTTCTTTCTTTCTTTCTTTCTTTCTTTCTTTCTTTCTTTCTTTCTTTCTTTCTTTCTTTCAACATGTAACAATATTTCTCTAAGTCATTCTTTTTGTTTACAATGTAAAGTGTCTTAATGGAATTTGATTATGATTTGGTGCTATAGAAATAAAGTTGAATTGATTTATTTTAGCTACTTAGAGGTGGTTTGTCCACCTATAACAGAATAAAAAATACTTTCTTCATCCCCTTGGGGCAAATTCAAAACGTGAAAATCTTCTGAATTTATACAAAATTGAGAAGAAAATCAGCAGATTGATCAATTATAAAAAATACTGGAAATTTCCCATCAACAGTAAAATGCTGCTTGCAAGTGAATGCAGAAGTAATTATAATCAGATTATATAATATATAATGATATAACAGTGGCAGGGGCTTTTTCTACTTTTAGTACTTTTTACTTTCAATACTTGAAGTACATTTTATCTCAAGCAGGACTTTTACTTGTTCTATTCTTACAGTGTTGTATTATTTTTCTACTCAGGTCAAAGATCTGATTCCTTCCTCCAACACTGGCTGTAAACTCCTCACTCCTGTCAAAGTAACACTGATGCACACATCATTTGATATTCAGATTTCCACAGGAAGACCATTAATCTGACAGTTTTATTGTGAACCACTTACACTGTTCTTTGAGAAAGTCATTACAAAGCATGTATTTGAACATATGGTGATATACGTACTGCTGAATCTAAAACTGGACTAGAAAAATGCTGGGTGATAAAAAAACAACTGAAACTGGTGCGTCTCAGTGGGGTGTACATGCAGCTTTGGTGGATTCAGTCTGCAGCTGTTGTACATATTTGTTATTTTATCAGTGGATACATATGGTTCAGTCTGCTGGAGCAACACGACTAGAACCAAAAGCAGAAACTACAACTCAAATCAATGGTCTGGATATTCTCTGAAATCTTGAAATTAAAACCTATTCTGTAATAAATGCTAAAATAAAAGTATAACATATAAAATGAAGGACTTGTAAACTGAGTTGGGATTGAGTTGGGTTTATTGAAACATGACATAAACAGAACAAGGATCAGGGGGAAAGGCACGTTAGAGTAAAAAAGGTTGCAGCAGTGTGTTCGGACTTTACTCTTTAATAACGGTGGGAGTGATCATTTTCTTGAAGGAATAGTATTTGCATTCACTGGGTGGAACAATGTCCATGGTGGTGGTGCTAATCTTCTCCTTCTTGAAGCCGGCTTGGAGTAGATGAGGCATCTGGGTCTCCTGTGAATCATTAACAGAGAGAACTGGTCAGCATGAGCCGGCTCACGGTTTTTTATCAGCCTCATGTTAATCATTAACCTGGAAATGATCCTTTCATGTAATTCAGGGATGCACTCAATGATCTCCTGCATGTGTTAATGTTACTGAGACAAAACTAGATCAATTAATGTACTACACTCTAAACAGTCCTGTTGAAATGCAATCAAGCTTTACATTCATTTTAGAAAATCATTTTAAATCCTGCAAAATGACAAGATAGTAGATTTTAAAGAGGTCAAACTCCCTAAACCTTCATTTTACAGCTAATAAAAGATTTTCTATGCATCTGAATTTTGTGCAAATGTAATTTTTTTCTGTTCCCAAATCAAATCTGTAGTGTCTCAGTGCTGCAACATTGAATGCATTTACATTGCATTTTAAAGCAACTAGATTTTTATGTTGATGTACACTACTCGCTCATGGTGCACTAAATTCATGCTCACTACTGTAAAACATTACAGTACAGTGACTGGTACTCAAACAGCTCCAAAAGAATATATAGTATCAGCAGTACAACATGTTGATTATTTGTATGGATATTAGGACCCAGAGGACAGAGCACAGTGTAGTCAAAACAGAAATAAAACAGATAACTTATAGCTGAGTCAGGGCTGACTTGTAATCATCTCACATATTTATCATCTGGATCATGAAAGGAACAAACCTCAAACATTTTCTCAATGTTGTCGTATTTGGTCTTGAGCAGCTCGCCCCAGGAGGTCAGGTTGCAGTAGGTGAGGACGCCACCGGGTTTCAGCAGCCTGTGAGCGTGACCCTGCAGAAAAACACACACATGCACCAAAAAAACCATCAGTCCTGCAGCTCCAGATATATTCACGTATACATGACCAAAAGGTGATAAATCTATTTATTCTGTCTGCTACAGGCTTTAAAAACAGACACCCTGATCTCATCATCTTGTCCCATTTGAATCCTTTAACCACCCACCTTGATGAAGTCGAACTGGTGAGTGTGCCATGTTTCCTCTGACAGAGGGTATGTGTCGTAGAGGATCCCTGAGAGAGGACGGACACAGTGTTAACAGTGTTTCCTCAACAGATGAACCACAAACCTTTCATCACCATTTTGTGTTGCTACTGGAAATGAGCAAAAAGCCTGAGGCCTGCATTTACCTGCCCTTCAGTGTTTCATTTGGAGAGTGTTAAAGTGATTTAGACTAAACTGAGCAGATTATCTCCACATATGATCAGAGTTACTGCACATTGGATTTTATTTCTTACCATCGAAGTGTCCGTCTGGCAGAGTGGGAACAACGTTCTCCCAAAGGCCCTTCAGAGGGACGACCTGCAGGGACATAACCACTCAATAAATCAAGGTCAGAAACAGTGAACCTTATCATAAACTAGTCTTTTATACCTTTATATCAGTTTGCAGCCAACATCAGTAGATATCAGCAGCAATGTCAATACAGTGTCAGCCCGGTTTACTGACCTTATGTGGCTGAGACTTGGCCCAGTTCTCCAGTCGGGCGAAGACACCGTCGTTGCACTCGATGATCCAGTGCTCCTCGATGGGGAAAGACTCGACTTTGGTGGCGGCGATGGCCATACCGAAACCAATCTCCAGAACCCGACCACCTACCAGACGAATCACAACAAAACAGAACATGCTGCTAAAACTTTCTAGGGTTCAGTGTGGGAAGATTTCTCTCTGATCGCACATGGCTGCAGTGTCAGCGAGTCTGTGTATGACCGTGGAAGGAAACCAGAAGAAAATACTATTTGGATCCAGCAAAGTCATTCAGTTTCCAGCGCTACAGTCAAATCTCCACTGAAACAGAATACTACCATTAACACCATTTTTTAAAATCAATTTCCTTATTGCTTCTCTAATGGAAACACCTCTCTGATAGCACTCAAGTATTTACAGAAACTTTCATGATTAGACTGAAGTTGTCTCCCTCTGTCAAGCATGGAGGGAAACGCCAGTTGGCTGGAACATGTGGCTGGACAGAAAGGCCAAACGGTTTCATTTACTTTCAGAGCAGCATATAAATAGATGGGGGGTAAAGGCTATTGGTTATTGCTTGACCCTTTCATAATGATTTAGTGGGTCTTTAAACAGCTGTTAGAGAAAGTTTTTTAATTGGTTAATTTTTGTGTCATTTCAGGAAAGTGATTGAGAGAACAACATGTGAATTTGGTCTCTGAAAAATAACCGAGACATGGCAGCTGAAATATTAAATTGAATTTTCACACGTTAAGTAAATGTCACCTGAAATAAACTGAATTTTAAGTGTGAAAACTGACTTCTGTCTAACAAACGAATAATAATTATAATACAAAGTGAGTGCTCGGCATGTATCTTGAATGTGTTTCCAGAAATCTCATATCTTAAAGGATAACGTGTAATCGTGAAAAACAATCACATTTTTAAAAATAAATTTTTACAGCAACATTTACAGGTGCAAGAAAACTGTGCATCTCTCCAGCATCGTGCAGACTGTCTTAGTGCACACGCTGGCTTTCCTTTGCCATGAGGTCTCGGAGGGCGTGTGTGGATCAGTCACATGAAGCTAAAAGCAGATGAGCTGTTTCCCCCTGCAGATTTCTTGGGACACTTCTCACGAGTAAAGTAACAGCTGTTGCGGTACTCATCAAGCACAGAGCGCCATGCTGCTCACACTGCACTAACACCTGTCTGCAAGATCAGTTACCACAAATGAAAATGTGTGTAAAAACTCCTCATTACCCTGTTTTGTTTTTTTTTTTTAATTGCAGTTTCCTACATTTTTATAAAGAGTAACAGAGAAAATCTCAATAAATAAATGCTGTTTGTTATGATGATGGTTATAATGTGCCCCCATTTTGAACAAATCTGTATAATTTAGATACACTTTTAATATCTAATTTTATAATCAGTGGTTATTAATTTAAATTGTAATCAACAATTGTAATGTGTTATATTTCAGTTTAGGGTTCAGCATGCTGATTTAAAGTACAGTTTAATGTGAATACTAGATTTTTTAATTCACCACAAAACACCACATTTTTATTGATATAACAACATATATGTGGTATGTAACTGTTGCATCTGCATTCATTTGTATTATCCAATAAATAAATCAATAAATAAAACACATGAGCCTGTTGAGCTGTTTTCTTCACAATCCGTTACTTTGGTGCAGGCTGAGTGCATGAGTCCATTATCGGACAGCTCACATGACAGACTACGGTGTCCGACTAAGGACAGTCGCCTTCCTGAAACTACTACCTTTACCTTTGGAGGATGCCACGGTCGCCAGGGAGTGCATGTAGGGGGTTTCCCAGCGCTCCATCACCGGCTTGCCCATGATCTCCAGGTGCGTGTCGGTCTCATTGTAGCCGGCGCTCGCGTCATGCCAGGAGGCCTTGCAGTCCTCTCCTTTGGAGAATATGGGCTGAGCCGCGGTGGTCATTTTGTTTTGTTGTTGTTGTTGTTGTTGTTGTTGTTGTTTGGTTCTGGGGACCGGCTCGGCAGCAGGCGGTGTCTCCACACAGAAGAGGGTGAGAGGCAGGAGGAGGAGGCTTATATCGGCCTCAGAAGTGCTGACGGCGCATGAGTCTCACTACGGGTCACAGTGAGAAGAACATACCGAGACCCGGAGCCGGAGATCCTCTAAACACGAGATGGTTCACTCAGAGGTAAATCAGCTGGCTCACGTTAGAGTTTACTCTCACTACGTCACATGCTCACGTGGTTCTGTGAGAAGAAGCTGGCACAATTTTTCAGTTTTCAAAGTTCAGTTTCATATGTTCATCCTCTGGAAGGTAGTTTGAGTGAAGAGTGAAGTACTTGAGTAAATGTTACTTTAGTTACTTTCCACCACTGGTATCAAGCAATGAATGCAGAAGCTATAGTGCTGCTGTAGATGTGTGTTTTGTTTGAAAGGTTGCTCCGAACTCCATAGATAATTAATTTGCTGAAACAACAGTCAACCTGATATGTCTCAGTATTTGTTAGTTTGTTTAAATACTGTATTTGGTAGGTATACGCTGAAGTGATAAATCATAAAACTGGATTTTTAATGCCCTCCTGAACATGGGATAAGATAATTAATAATGCAGGGTGTTGTGCTTTAGTGGTGCAAATTAATTTGAAATCAAATTATGAAGATTAGTGGTAAATCTGTTGGTTTATCACCATGGAGCCCAGTTTGTACTGAACCATTGCTCTTAGTATACATTTATTATAGTGAACTTGTGACTGAACAGTTGCCTAAATACATAACCAGGAGACACTGAGCTTCAACTATACACTTTTCTGTGTGGATCCAACTCTGGGTCATTAGTGCTTTACCCTCTGAACCAGCAGCAGAGTGAGAGGTCTTTGTTTTTGTCTACTCTCTGACTGTCAGCATGGACAGCTGAAGTCCACTATTGCATTGGATCTTACTCACGCTACTGTTGCATAACTCTGGAGTTGTCTGATCAATGAAAAGAGATTTTGATAAATTAAAAGCTGCTTCTCTTATCATTAATGCTATGACACTGCATTACTGCTCTGACATGTTAATTGCAGCCTGTATTAGTTCACACACAGTTATCCGGTGTTTAGCTTTTTCTGCTGCTGCTTCTTCTTTGGCTTAAAAAGATATGCAATCTTCTTCTGTTTACAAACACAAATGCTGCATCTGCTCCTCTGAAAATAAAAATCAGTTGTCCTGTGTTTGCAGGGGATTTATATTACTCTTGTTGAGGTCAAATTAACCTAAAGATCACATCAAATTTATAATGAATGACCACAAACACGGCACATCTGTATCAGAGGAGTAACGGTGACACCCCATTGTGAAGATAAAGGTTGTGCAAATTAAACACTGAGACATTGCACACCATAGATGTTGGTTTGTGGAGCCAGGAGTTCAGCATTTGAACGTCGTCACCATGATGTTGTTTAGGGCTGAGTTATGACGGAAGTAATGACCAGACCTGTCAATTTTTCTGAAGCCTAAAATCTACTTAGGGATGAAACGATTTACAGATGAACCATCAGATCACTGTGATCACTTGGATCTGAAGTTCTTTGGAGCCAGCATCTAGTGGCCGTCGGGTGTATTGCACTTTATTGCACTTTTGCATTAGCCTCATTTTTACGACCCAGTTGCAAACACATGTATACATATTATAGAACTGCCAGAAATAGCATTTAGAAGTAGATGCCAATGAAAAACTAGGCTGCAGCCGTTTTATTAATTGATTATTAATTAAGTGCTTTTTAAAACTAAAAAGTCGCTGGTTTCAGTTTCTTTTGTGTGAGTCTGACTTAATCTTTAGATTTTGTAGTATTGTGTTTTAATGCCATTCCCCTGGATAATTCAAATACACTGTAACTGTGTCACTGGAGTGTATTGGCGTCACATTTCTTTATTTCTTGTTCAGGAATTCAACCTGAAATGAACCTGAAAATGAATTCCAGCTCTAAATCGCCTGTTATCTGGTGTCACTTAGCCTGATGTGACTCAGAGCACAGTGCAAACACTGACAGTCAAAAATGGATCACCTGATCATCTTCTCAGCCCCTCTGCCCCGGTTACCCATCATCCACTTCACTCCCATTAGGTGAAGCTGAGTGGGACCGGCTCCTCGGTGAGGGTCCTCATCCCACCGCAGGTTTTCATCCACCTACCACTCTTACATGAGGCACTTGATTCACACTGCCCTTGAATATTTCCACAGAAACTCACATTCATGCAGAAGCCACAGCAGCTCAACATATGAAACAATAAATCCTTCATTTTATTCTACAGCTCACACGTGCTCTCATGTCATAGAGCCAGTAAAAACCATCTGAGACCATCTGATGAGGTTTAGCTTCAGGAAATGTCCCACTTTGGTTGGACACTGTTGGTATTGAATTGCAGAAACGAGTGACTTGAATTATTTTCAGTATTGCAATTTACAAAGATCTCAGCAATATTAGGTGCATAATATGACTTTACATTAAACATTACACAGTAGCCATGAAGACCTTCCTGTTCTCAGAGCAGGGACTGTGAGCTGGTATGTGGTGAACATGCCTTTGCTGCTGCTTTTTCTCCACTTTGGATTAACCTTTCTCTGAACCACATGACGACAAAATCACTACAAAAATGTTTGAACTACATCTTAGGACCCAGATTTATATTCTGGTGCATGTTTTAAAAATATAGTTTTACCTAGCATGTTCACGTCATCCAAAAACACTGTACCTTCACCCAAATGTATTAGAAAAACTAAGACAAGATAAGATTAGATTAGATAAGACAGAACTTTATTGATCCCACACTGGGGAAATTCTTTTATCTCAGCAGCAGGATGGAACAAAGTACAGAGTGCAAATACAAAACTAAAGAAAAAGTATGAAAATATTAAAGTATAGAAATATAAATTCAACAAAAATGTGCCATTGACACCTACCGGTCACTTTAGTAGGTACATCTCACTAGTACCAGGCTGAACCCCCTTTTGCCTTCAGAACTGCCTCAGTTCTTTGTGGCATAGTTTCAACAAGGTGTCAGAAACATTCCTTAAAGATTTTTGTCCATAGTGCCATGAAAGCATCCCGCAGTTGCTGCAGATTTATCGCACATCCATAATGCAAATCTCCCGTTCCACCACATCCCTAAGATGACTGTGGAGGTCACTGGAGTCCAGCGAACTCACTGTCATGTTAAAGAAACCAGTTGGAGATGATTTGAGCTTTGTGACGTGGTGCATTATCCTGCTGGAAGTATATCACTATGGTCATGGTTAGGGATGGACATGGTCAGCCATAATACTCAGGGTGGCTGTGGTGTTTAAATGATGCTTAATTGGTACTAGGGGGCCCAAAGTGTGCCAAGAAAATATTCTCCACACCATCACACCACCACCACCACCACCACCAGCACCGTGAACTGTTGATATAAGGCAGGATGGATCCATGCTTTCATGTTGTTTACACCAAATTCTGACCCTACCATCTGAATGTTGCTGCTGTAATTGAGATTTATCAGACCTGATGTTTTTCCAGTCTTCTGTTGGTTCAACATGTTGTATGTTCAGAGATGGTAATGCATGTGAACATTGCCATGTTGGTTATTTGGAGCCAGAAGTGACCATATTCGGATATGAAGGGAGGAGGGAGGCGACAAGTCCAACCCTTGAACCCAAGGTTCGATGTGTCTGAGACTGGAGTTCAGAGCTGGTCTCATTGCAGAGCAGAGTTGTCAATCAAACTAACCACACCCCTAAATATTTCTCTGTTTTTGAAGCCTAATTTTCAGATGGACCACCAGATCACTGAGAAGAAGAGCTGACTTTAGTTAATGACATCAGAATGACTTGTAGGAAAATGTATTGACTGAGTATTTCATGAGTGAAAATAAGGATTTTTGAATTGAAGTCAATTGGAGCTAGTGTTTTTCGGAGCCAGCGTCTAGTGGCCGTCAGGGGTATTGAACTTTTTTGCACTTTCACATTGGCCTCATTTTTGGTACCCAGTCACGAGACAGTCTACACTTGTATCCCTGAAACAAATAAATAATCATTATCAATACTTTATATTTACTAAAATGACACAATAATATTTCAGTCACATTTATACTTTTGCTTCTTTTTGAGTGTCCTTACATTTTCAACATGCATCTCTGGTAAAGTCAGAATATTGGACTGGTCAGTTTGTTTTGTTACATGGTCTGTTTCATCACAGGTCTCCTGCTTTGCTCTGTCCTTGTATTGTCACTGATATCTAACAATCTACTGCTTCAGCATTTTTCTAAACCGCCTCAAACTGAAGGTGATGTCCAGTAATCAGAGTCAAAGGGCCAGTGAAGATAATCCCTCAGTCCGTTATCAGTCAGTGCAGAGGTCCTCTTCTGTTTTTCAATCTGTATTCGAACATATTTTGACAGAAATATGCAAAAAACAAAACAAAAAAACAATGAAGAGGTGCATCTTCCAGAACGTAACATCACTTTGGGCTCAGAATGACATGTTTATCCTTTCAGTTTGTCCTTTGAGGGGATCACTGTGTACAAGGTTACACAAAATAATGGTGGAAGGTCACAGTTGTATGAAGCTCTTCCATGTTGCTGTTTTGGGTTTTAGTTTATGATGTGTCTGTAAATGTAATAACACTGGAGAAGAATTATGTTTTTGTTGTTTTGTACGAGTTGAACTGGCCACCAAGTTTATTAAAAACTGTTTAGTGGATAAAAACATTTACATCAGATTTCATAAATATCTGCTTTTCCAGGAACACCAGCCCTCTAGTGGTATAGTTAGTGTTAATACATGGTTTTTGATGGGTCTTGGCAGCATAGTGAAAGTCTATAACAGTCTTTGATGGCTGCAATAATAAAGCTCCCAAACTTAATAACATTTTGATCAGATAAGGATTCAGGTTCACAGCCAGTCACAACGTTTGTTGTTGTGTTATTGCTGAATAGAGCTCCCAGACAGTAACAGATGTCTTCTGGTCATGGGGTCACTTTTAAAATTGCCTCAGTAGCAAACCTTTAGAGTAAACATGCTGACAAAGACTTGCTTGTTTGTAATGATAAGGCTGGTATCTAAAAAAAATAGTTAAAAAAAAATCATCAAAAGTCTACCTTCAAATAACTTTTTTCTGTACAGGTAATGTCTTAAAAAATACAGAAAAAATGTTGATGTGCTCAACTTTACATTGTCAGATAGAGTGGGTGTCAGCAATTTTATGCACTAGAACTACAGCAAATAGAGTCACTATGTAACTATTTACTTGTGATCATATTTGATGTATATACATTATCCATAATTTTATGACCTCATGAGTCAAGATCCTTGATAAGTCCTTCTGTCTACAGTTAAGTCCTGGTATTTAAATTAACCAGCTATGACAGGCTTGAGCTCAAAGGCCATGAGGTTCACTGTAAATAAATAAACAAGACAAACAAGTTGTCTCTTAAAGTTAGGTTTACTTGGTCGACCTGTTAAACAGTAGTTTAGTGAGTACACTGGGGTCAACTCCACCCATATACCCTCCAAACAGAGCAACACTCATAACATCATGTGATAATTCCCTTTGCATACTAGGTACAAATTAGGTGGGTCCGTTTATTGTTCTGTTTGTAGGGATTATAAAGGATTATTCTCCAAATTATAACATATCTCCTGTGGGAAATATCATAAAGTAGAAACACTGAGTGTGTACAGCAGCATGAGATATTGTCACCACAGACACCAGACTGAAAACCGTCGTATACTGTGAAATACAGAGAGATTTACCTGTAACTATTATGGTTAATCAACATTATTCTGCCCTATAAATTGAAAAAAAAAACAAAAACAGTCTGACACTTCAGGTTTAAGTACCGATTAATCAGTTAATAATTTATCTTACAATGTAAAACTTAAAGCGTTTATTTTATTTGCAAAAACTTTCTACTACATTTAAATTTTTTTATTAATCAACTTTAGTTTTAGTGAATTTTCAGAATAGATCTTAGACATCATCCAAATGTATCTTGGTAGTAGAATGAAGCAAAAGTACAGCTTAATTTACTGTTAACATACTTTTGGACACACACACACACGCACGCACACACACACTTGCACTGTCTGTACACTGAGAGCACTGTATGTGTATATTTTCAAAAGTTTTTTGCCCCAGAGAGAACTATTAAGAATCAAAATGCTTCATGCCTCTACTGTAATGAGGGTGCATATAAAAACGTATCCTACCACCAGAGGAAATGCAGAAATGCAGAGTTAACATAGTAACCTGTGGTCACCTTGACATAATAAAACCAGGCAGTATACCAGTAGAAAGATGTGGTGAAAAGTGGTTAGAAGACATTTTTTTAATAACCCATGTTGGCCCATAAATAATATTAACAACAGCAACTATATTCCACTGTTTCTACTGTCTGTGTGCTCTTCAAAATCATCATGCTGCCAACAGCTCAGGGGTGGAGAGTAACCTGCAGGCTTGCAGTGCAGCACACAACAGGAAGAGGGCGCTCTTTTGTCAGAGTCACTTCAGCTTCAGCTTGAGAAAGAACTGCAGCTTTATGACTTTGTGACAGCTGTCTCAAATGGATGATGCAAGGTTGATTTTCACGGCAGTCTTTCTGTGCAGACTGTAATGTTGCAAAGCTGCCTGTGTGTCAAATGCCATGCGATCTGATCTTAACGGCATCAACCGATCGGATTGGAATTTTATGAATGTGATCTGCTGATTAGAAAACATATGTCACATGTGAACTGACTCACAATCAGATAATATTAAGTGCTGCAGTTGAAAAATCCTGCTGAAAAGGCTGCACACCTCGGCCACCACTGACTTACATTTACAGATATCTTTGCTTCTAATTTGTCGAACATAGTACTGGCACCACGTGTAATGTGCTGTGTGTAATGTTGTATTGTTTGTCATTTTTACTGCTGTGATCCTTGACAAATGAACTTAATTTAAAAAAAATCATGTATCTAAAGGGTGAAGCTGATTGGCTGATTATAACTCTGAGTTTTCAATTAAATCAGAAAATGGTAACAGAGGACATGCTGTGATATCACCATCTCCCCCCTCCTGCTCCATTTTGACTCTTTATTAACAACAACAGGACCCATTTCAAGTGAGTCAATTTCCTCAGAGAAAAATGATCAGGCTGTTTTCCCCGTGTGCATTGTAATTTCAAATAAAAGATTGGCTTCAGTCCCACTGGAGAGTCTGTTATAAATCTTGACACACTGATGTGTGACCTCCTTTTGCCCTCCAAAAAATGATATTAAAGAGATAAAGAGAAACAAGAACATCTTTCAGGGACAAACATTACGCTGAGTGAGAAGGTGAATCTCATTCTGACTTTCACAATTCCCACTGGGAGCTTATGAAACCTCAGGGAATAAAAACAGAGGGGATATCTATGCACTTCTATTTTTATTGTTAATTAGCTCTACAGTAATTGCATGATGTAAGCAAGGTATTTGACTTTGTAAATGCCTTAAATGAAACATTGTGCACGGAAAAGGAGACAGGAAGTATATGAATGTGATGGGTTGCACAATTAAATAATGCACATCTGTATGTTATATATTATCTTCTTAAAGACCTTGCATTTTTCCACCCGCTGGCAGAACATTTTTAATTAAATCTGATATGACTTGAATGCAGGTATTGTTGAGCTTTTGAGCCTTCATTTGCAATTCAGTAATAAATCTGTGATAGGAAATGAAACTATTGAAAAACTGAAAAATACATCAGAGGCCTGCTCTCCAAAATATGCTAACAGATTTTTATAACAATGCAACGTAAAGCACAGTTTCACCCAGCAAATAAAAGACTTGAACATGACAAGTAGTTCAACTCTACAGAAAGAGAGAATATAAATGTAGATAGTAACAGTAAGTATATAGAGCTGCACGTGTTGTTCAAGGTGGAATAAATGTTTTCATAATTTACTGGACTAAAAGTAGCAGTGAACACAATTTGTATAACACTAAGGCTTCAGTTGCTAATGATGTCACTGGCTATTTATAAAAGAAATTTATTGGGCATTGCGCCTGAAAGGTGTTATTTAATCACTCTACATTATGTGTCACCTGTGTCACTTACATTTGCATTTCATGTTTCAAATGTCACTGTTCACTGCCTGTCACTGTCAGCAACAGAAAAAGCAATGGATAAATTTGCATTGAATTTGCTGTGTGCTCATTTCTGCCAAGAGGAAGATACTTTTTGATTTTTGATCTTTTTTTTTTTTTCAAATAGATTCTCACTTGCTAGAGCAGCACTGCCAGCCATGCTTTCAATTTGGAAAATACAACACATGGGTAATAGGTGTGTGTTATTAATAAAGTTGAGCTGATGTTAGATACTGTGATCCTTAGATAGAAAAAGTGGCAAAAAATGTTGAAAATAGAAGTTTGTGTTCCACTTGAAGCATTATGCTCGGGCACTCTGAATGCCAAGTGTCATCATTTTCTTTAATGAAGACAAACTGAGCCTGTTGTATTTGTAAGCTTATGCCTAAATTATATTTCTTTCTTTCTTTATTTTTTATTCTTCGTGCACACAGGTCTGTCTTGAAATTGATCTGTTGACTGATTGTTAAAGTAAGAATTAACACCATATAACATAAAGTAGCACAGGCTTGGACAGCACAGCAATGCATAACATAACATGGGATAACATAACATAGCATTTATCTTATCTTGTCATAACAAAGTTATAAACACAATATCGCATAGCACATCAAAACATAGTGCAGCATAGCAACCACTGGACAACACAGAATACATGAATGAAACATAATGTAACAAACTATAATGTGGCATAACATCACATAGCATAGTATAACATGGAATAACAGTAAATTTACATTCTATGGGGTGAATAAAGGAAAATCTCATCATGATTTATATATAAACAAAACTAATATAGCGTTACATAATATAGCATAACATAATGTGGCATGACAAAACATAAGACTACATAGCTCTGTACTTTTTTTTTTCTTGAGCTACTTTTTGGTATGTTGATTTCCATCTGGTGCCTTTTCCTGCTCAGGTTTTCCATCTTAAGTCCTGGTAGGAATAATTGATTAAGTAATTGCAAAATTTTAAATAATCTTAGTTTAAAACCTTTATCAAAAAGTATGGGACCTTCATTAGATGGAGCAGATTATATACCTACTAAAGCTCCAAAAAACACTGTTCATTGAACAGTGGAGTTCTGTCATGGCCCTACTAATACAATAGGACCCAGTGTCCTGGTTTTGTACTTAACCCTCACACTCTACGTGCCTCTCATCAGACCAGAAGAAGTATTGCTTATGACCTAATCCTCCATACTATGCTATTCCTGGATTTGATCATAAATATTTGTATTCATAGATGTGTGTATGCACGCATGTGTCTACCCAGATGTGTATATGCAGGAGCAGATTAGTACACCGTCTTTACTTCTTTTATTGTTATTGCTCTGTTTTTATTTAGTTTGTTGGGTATTGTTTTTTGTTTGTTTGTGCTGTCCTTTTCTCTCTTTCCTTAAATTACCTTAAAATGGCTCCCTGTTAGATTAGAACTCATGTATTGTCAAATACCTGATAATACTGTGTGTAAATAGATTTAGTGGTTGACAAAAATTGAATCAAAGAACGAAATTTATTTCAAATCATTTGCATTAAAAAAAAAACCCAAGATGATAAAGACAAAACTTATGAATTCCCAAAAATAAATGGAGAAGGTGTCGGTTGAAGCTAAAGCTTTTGGAACAGCTACCCTTCCTACTTTGCAAAAACAGAAATATCACCAGATAGCACACAGCACACATATTGCTATTGTCATTTCTTATGTTTGAAATGTGACACAATTCACAACATCCATTTTATATTAATTTTATACAAATAAAAATTAGTTAAAAAAGAACCTTTCTCTGCTCCCTGCGGGGTAATGTGATGCGGGCTGCTCGGTGTAATGTTCCTTTAAAGGCCGCGGCCCCCCGCAGCGGCGTCACTGCGCAGAGCGGTTTGAACCAAAGAGCGGAGTGACCTTCCTCCGCTCTCAGTCTGAGAGGGGCAGCACTGAAGCAAGAAGCCGCTCACCGCTCCTGTACTCCCCCGCTTTAGCTTCAGAAATGAACAACAACTTAGTCGGAGATGAAGTCGGGTAAGACCGGTTCTGTTAAAGCCTTCTGCTGTATCCGTGATAAACTGGGGATTACATTGTAAGTTACTGAGAACGTGCGGGGCTGTCAAGCTGTCATCTGACAGCTAACGTTAGCTAGCAGGCTAAGCTAGCTCTTGTAACTTAGCGAGACCGCTAGCCTGAGGAAAGACGGCAGAAAAGTGAGAGCAGTCTTCAAAGTAGCTCCGCTGGTGGTGTTAGGGCTCATGCTGAAACGGCCCATGAGCATGACGAGTGTTGCCGCTTTGCTTGTCAGGGGAATGCATGGCAGTGTAGTTACTTATGTTGTTTCCAGTTAGCTCGAAGCACTGAGCTAGTTAAGCTAACGCTTGCCAGCGAAGCGAAAGTCTCTCCTGGACTTGTCCAGTCCGAGGACATTTAGCGGGCACCGGTGGAGGATGGAGCATCGTCCTCTGCACCGAGCCGACACTTTTGTCGGTGCATGTATCACTGAAGTGTTTCTCCAGACATCTTAATCAAAGACTAGTGAACTCGCTAGCTAGTTTGACAGTAGTGCCATTTAAAGTGCCGCTGAACTTCCAGTAATGCAGCCAGCATCCGAGCTCACTGGTCCGCATGCAGGGAGCCGAGCAGCCGCTCTGCTCTGCTCTGCTCGGGACTGGCTGCTGTAGTGTTGGAGGCTGGTGGACCGGGACTGCTGGGGCTTTAGGAGTCAGTTTGCGTTAGCTTGCTACACGCCATGGCTCTGTCCCGGGGTAACTTACGTGGCAGGAGGTTCATAAAAAGACCTTTATTGTCGAGGCCACTGCATTCAGTGTTAGAAGACCAAAGTGACATCCACAGTGCGGACTGGACCACAACATGAGTCTCATTAAACACGGGCATTTTTAACTGTATCCGTGTGTTTGTATTGCAGTGCTGCAGCAGCTTTGGTGGCAGGAGTGCCTCATGTTGTGTAATATCTGTGTGCTTGATTGTTTAGTCAGCTGTGCCTCAGAAACTGTGCCTTCAGTCTTCTCCTCCAAGACTTCTATGCAAACTAGTCTTTTAAGGCCTCAGTGCAGACAATATTTCTCCATTTTCTCAAAAATAATACCTTTTATATGTGACTATGTTTGATGCTGTACAGAATATAATTTACTCTGAGTCAACGTGATGATCAGTGCTGACTTAATGGTAACATCTACTTTCAGGAAACTTTTTGTGGGTGGATTGGACTGGAGTACTACACAAGGTAAGTGACACCGTTTAACCTGTGAAAGCTCAGTCACTCCATGTGTCTGAATGATGCTGTCTGTTGACACTGCTTGAATATCTGTCAGACAGGAGGGTTTGGATGGTAGCTTGTTGAGAGGTCTAGAGATAAACCACACACTAATGTATAACATTACCCTGGGGAAATCTGGGGAGTGTTAATAAAATAAAATCTTGTTTTTCTTCTTTGCCTGGATAGCAGTATTGTAATGGAATTTTGAAATAGAGAAAGGATGCTCTCATGCAGTTAATAAAATAAAGCTGTTTGGTGTGGCTATGATGACCAAGCCGATAAAGATATTATTCATTCATAATTTTTTTTGTTCCAGTAGTTCTTAAATTAAATGATATATTTATTTTATGTAATAAACCTTTTTAAGGTAGGTTAACTATGTTAAAGTAAACCGGACTTTATTATTATAAGCACTGTTTTGCTGTGTATACCACAACTTAGGTTTTATATTTTTAAGTCCCTCACCTGAAGTAAGTGGTTGAAGATAGTATTTAACCATATCACAATGTCACAGTAACCATAATTACAGATAATGCCAAGTTTTGCTTGATAACATTTATTTAATGTGATGTGGCACAGGGTGGACAACACGATGTTTTAACTCAAACAGTTTTAATATTAGAAATATTGATGTTGTCTAAATGCCACTGTTGGTTAATGTACGTCTCTCCTTTTTTAGTCAAGACAAGACAGCATTTTGATTTGAAACATAATGGACAAAATGATACTTTACAATACTATAGTCCTATAGTATAAGAAATACCACTTTCTTGCAGCTTAAATCAAGTGTCGTTTTTTTGTTTGTTTGTTTTTTTTGAGCCTGGAGTTTCCAAACTTCTGAGCAAATATGTTGAGTAACTAAGTGTCTTCCAGTCAGTATCAAAGACAATATGTTTGTAGGTCGGTATTAATGCATTTTTTCTTGTATTTGGATACATCATTGTAGCTTTGATGCTTGTTTCTTTTCACGTTACATAACTACTGATGACCAGTTGTAAACACTGGTGGTAGAGTCTCATTAAACAGTCGACATTGAGTCTGTGTTTACATTCTCCTCGTTCAGTCCTACCCGGAGATGATCCAGTTTGTTTAAGAGCCCTTTACCGACTCACGCTTGGTTGGCCATTGTGTAACTTTGCACGAGTGCTTGTCTGTGTTAACAGCACTGTTAACATTAGGATCTGAACCTCAGCTCTGCGTTACTCTGAGCTTGTTACTGCGGCGATGCCCCAGGGCTTCTCAGCAATGAGAGAAGCAATTACGGTAACTCTCCAAAGTGACTCCCCATTTGTTCAAACTTGCTCATGTTGCTTGCCGTGCCTATGAGGGTGTGCGCGGGTGTTAAAGTTGTTGGTTGTATATTTGGTGTTATGTGAGATGACAGTGGGTAAGTGCTCTTTAGGAATTCTGACATGCAACTTACAGTAATTTTATATTTTTTACATAAATGGTACAGTATTTGCCATAACACAAATTCAAGGTCACTGAATGACTTTAGCTTTTTATGGAGTGGTGCTTGTGTTTTACTGTTTTTTTTCTTTTTTTAATTTCCACATCTGTTTTCATCCCAGTTTTAAAGCAGGTTGAAGTGCTGTGGATATTTTCATTGTATCATTGATCATAATGAAAGCACGAAATGTATATGTAGTTCAGCAGGCAAACAGGGCTGAGTTAAACCTTTGATTATAACATCACATGTGCAGTGTTGTTGTATGCATCTGTGCACAGTTTTCTAAACCTTCACTGTTATGTCTTTGCTTTCTTTTTCTCAGAGACACTGAGAAACTACTTCTCACAGTATGGGGAAGTGGTAGATTGTGTCATCATGAAGGACAAAACTACAAATCAGTCGCGAGGCTTCGGCTTTGTTAAATTCAAAGACCCCAATTGTGTACGGACAGTGCTGGAGACAAAGCCACATAATCTCGATGGGAGAAATGTGAGTATTTTAAATCAAAGGGCCAGATTGTTAAATCAGCTCGAGTAATCTTCCTGCGCTTTGTGTGAGCAGTGTGAAAAAACCTCAAATTGTGTTTCATCATCCACAGCAGTTAGAAGTGATTTGAGGTGAAGGACAGTTTTTTCTTTGGGATATATACGTGCCTGAAGCCAGAGTACAGGTGATGCACTGTGCAAACAGTCAAAATTAACATGTCAAATGAGCTAAATTGGCATTTGATTTTTTTTTTTTTTTCCCAGTCTTCTAAAAATGGGTGTGATCTAGTTTCCTGCAGTGCATTAAATCGAAACATATTTTGCCTTCTTTGTTGTGTTAATGGAGCTGGAGAAGGACATCAAATTCTATTGGCCTTATATTTAAATTATCGTCAGTACATATGTTGCATTGTTGAGTGAGACCAACCAATACACTGTAAATGAGTTCAGTGAAGAACATTTGAAGGTGCCTTTTTTTGAGGCTAATGTCAGACGTTTTCTCTCTCTCTCCCTGTATGCTGTCAGATTGACCCGAAGCCATGCACTCCCAGAGGAATGCAACCTGAAAAGTCTCGAACCAAGGAGGGCTGGGTAAGAGGAATCTGATTTCTACTGGGGAGGCTAGACTAGGTGTTTTCTGCTGGACTAAGGCTCAGGCTGCCAGTCTCTCCATCATCCCCTCCTCTTCCTGAGGTTGGACTCTAGTTTCTGTTAATGGGCCATGAGGAGACCTTGAGCTTCATTTATAAAAACAGTCTGACCTTGACCCAAATCTAGTTTTTTTTTTTTTTTTTTTCCTTTTTACCCTCAAAGGATTACTGTGTCCAGCCCTCATACCACTGAGAATGCCAGAAATTAGTTTAGGGTTTTGATATATCTCAGAAACATTAAAGAATCTGTGACTAGTGTCGACCTTGATTTGTAAACAACAGATTGCAAGAATATCAGCAGCTCTCTGCTAAAGATTTCATTGTCTGGGATTGACACATAATAAGGTCACATTTCCCAGATGTAGCAAACACATCTTGTACAGATCTAATCGACCCGTATCACTAAGGGTTAGCGGAATTAGCATGTTTGCATGACCATTTAAAAATCTAAATTTTCGTATGTGAGATATGTTCTTCCTGTAACTGTTTGGGGATGAGTTAGTTAATGTGGTGCACAAAATTGCTTTCAGCTGTGATTTTTCTTTTTTTTTTTGAAAGGCACAAATCTCTGCTCCAACTCGGGTAATTTGTGGGTCGATCAACAATGCTATCAAGCCCCTGCAGATCTATTATAGTCGTCTTGTCCCTTTTGGGCAGCAGAGGCTTTACTTATTGCATCTTTGCTGTCAATAAAGCATTTTTATAAGTCATATATTTGGCTGTAAGCAGACTCTGTGTCAGAAGCTTTTATAAATGAAGCCCTCTGCCTGCTGCTAGAGCTCCTTTCACTGATGTTTTTTTTTTTTTTTTTTTTTTTAAGTCATGTAGCTGGTACTGAATGTTTTACTGAGAAAACAGAACATGTGATTGTTAAAAATCATTGTTGTTGCGAGCAGCCTCCAGCCTTTACGGCGTGAGTGCAGCTCACAGCAATGGTGAAATGCTTAGTGGTTGAGAGTAAGTGGAAGAAGCCGTGTTCTCTGATCTGTGGAGACTAGTGTTTGCATTGACATGACATGTTAAGAATTATACCCCAGGGCAAGTGGAGAACCTAATTTCTTCTGCACTGTCTGAATAGATGATGGCTAACTGGCCCCTTCCCAGCGTGATCCTTTAACAGACATTGAAATCCATACACTCCCTGTTTTTTTTCAGAAGGGCAGCAAAGCCGATAGCAATAAATCAAAGAAGATATTTGTAGGTGGAATCCCCCATAACTGCGGCGAGCCTGAACTCAGGGACTATTTCAATAGATTCGGAGTGGTGAGTATTGCCAAGTCCATAATGCAAATCAGTTCATATTGTCATTAAGACTGCTTGAATGGATGTGACATTGAACAGGGTCAATACTACAGTGTAAAGATGTAGTGGGATGGGATGGGACAATTAATTATTTGTCCAAATTGAGGCTGAATATTTAATTGCAATAAGAAAGGACCCTGTCCGGTTTTCTAAATGGAGCCACTGTTTCCCTTTGTCCCATTCAAGGTCACAGAGGTGGTAATGATCTATGATGCGGAGAAGCAGAGGCCCCGAGGTAAAAGCTGATCCCGTTTTTTCTCTCCCCTCTCCATACCTTACCATCTTAAATCTCATGACAAACTATTCTGGCCCAAAGAGAAAAAAAACTCCATTCAGACCCAGATACTTAATTCAATTAAAATGCTGTAACTTATGACAGTAATTGAGTGTGATAAATACAATTCATCTCACACTAGGTCACAACAGTTTATATAAATTAACATTTAAATCAATGAACATAGTTGTAAAAGGAGTACCTTTGTTATACACAAAGGCTACGTGCAATGTTCTCACATAAAACAGTGTGTGTTACATGGTCATGTCTGAAATTCATGAATGTTTCTGAAAGCTTTGATTTGCATTGTCCTTTATGACCTTGTGGGCTAACATTAGTTTTTTCCATGAACGCATCTCCACTCAGTTTATAATGTTTTCAGAAAACAAAGCCGTCTTCAGGGAGAAAGTGTTACAGCAAGTGAAGCCTTAAGTCACAGAAGCTTCATTAGTACAGAAATATTAACAATGAACATCCATCCTCAAGAGTACCACAAGGTTCATCGGACTTTAAAGCAGTCTCGACACATCACAGATCAACATTTCCATGTTCCATTGTTTGCCAAAAAGTTTGATTAACTAATTAATACACTTTCTTATATGAAGTGTACAAAAATAGCCATTTTATACAGTCACATAGAAAACATAGCAACAAAATATATTGCGATTCAGAGGTGCAACGATTAGAGAACGTTGTCAACAAAAGTCAATAATAAAAATAGGTACTAACAAATTTAGTTGCTGATCATTCTCACCAGACGTGTTTTTCATCAGAGTGAGACATCTTCTTTCTTTTCTATCTCTGCTGAGAGTTTCACATGTGCGATAGGGTCCAGGATGAAGTATGAATAATATGACGGTGGCCGATGGTGATTTACTTTTATTAGCTAAAATCAGCAGCAAAGTTTATGAAGAGGTATTTTTGAATGAAGTATCAATCTTTCTTGTCTTTATTATTAATTAGCATATCATTTAAACAAACTCACACTATATTTAAAAGCAGATAACTAAATAAGAGCCCTTTAATCATTATGAATAGTCGATGATTAATTGACAATCAAAATAGTCATTAGTTGCAGCCCTATTACGATTTTCTTTCCTGTACGAGATTATTTAAATTTGCCCAATAGGAGATGTTCATGCTGTTAATCCAAAAGTTACTAAAAGGCGTTCTGTTAAGTAAAGGACACCACTAACTAAAGAGGAGCTGGGTTGTTTGAAAGTAGGTGCTCCAAAAAATACAGTCCTTAATCACACCATGCTACTGGCATATTGAGAACAGTTTGAGTATCTAACGGCAGCAGTGTCCTTCAGAAAGGTGGCAGAAGGTGAATATAGGATTGTTATCATGAGAACAATAGAACAGTTTCAAAAGGTTTTAGGTCCTTTAACGTGTCATGAGTTCCTCGAACCTATTCCCCAACTGTACAGATGTCAGAATTTCATGTTTTGTCCCGTTAAAGTCCTAAATGTATCATGAGTGTTTGACATGCGTCGACAGTTTTAGCATGGATGGCCTCACTGGGAATCAGACCCGTGCCACCGGCAGTGTTGGTGTCAGACTCACTGAGTTACAGTCACAGCTGTTTCATCTGCATTTGTCCTACATAGCAATGATGCAGTGGCCACTGACCCACAACATGCATTACTGCTCCTCCTCCTCCTTTAAACCCTGTTCATTCTCTGTTGGGAGAAACCCAGAATAGTTTGTCATTGGAATTTAACATGTTGTATTGCACCAGTAACAATCATTACATAATCTTTAATAGTCTAAACAGTTTCACTTTTACTAAAATCATTAGATGTTCAACATTGGAATAAGTTTTCTTTACCTTGATTTAGATGTAACTGATACATGTATCTTAAATGGCATAGTATGTGTTTTCCCATATGTAGAAAGTTAAGTATTTTTGTAAGTAAGCCCTTTCTATTTTTCTTTCTTCTGTCCCCCTTCTCCTTGTGAATGGTTTGAATGTGATTAACGGTGTCTCTTAAGATTTGTCTTTTCTCCTTTAGGTTACTGTGCATTGACAGGTAGCACAGAGGTACAGGCCAAATGTAAACACGACAAATTTCTCTCACTTGGTCGAAATGGGGCGTTCACAAAGCTGCATCAGTTGGTGAAACACTCAGTGTTTGTAATTACAGAGGAACAGTTTGTTAAGGATTTCCCTTTAGGTTATTTGTTTAGGCACATCCAGCAATTTAAGTCTTCAGTTATATTTAATGTGTATCTGTCTCTGATGGGAAATGGGTACTTGATGCTGACTTGGATCCTCTGAATAGTTTTAGGAGTCAAATCATATCAGGTGCATAGATAGATAGATAGATAGATAGATAGATAGATAGATGTAACTATTTCTGCGTCTAGTAGTCTGACTGTCAGTCCACAGTAAGTTGAGCCCTTTGAGTGTAACTAGCATACCGTATGTCCAAATCTATAATGTGCCAACTTAGATTTAAATTTAGGATGGGGATGGGTCATTGACAGATGTTATTAATAGCAATAGATCATGAGTCTTGGGAAGGGAAGGCTTGGCTTGGTACTAGAGGTCTCTCAAATCTCAGTTGTCTCACAGGAGGTTTAATTGGATTCAGGTTAGGTCCCCAAGTAGAGATGTGCACACCAACCCAATTCTGCCACGACGGAAAAGTTAATCAAATTGAAAGTAGATCACTGCAGCGCGCAGCAGCTTGTTAGCACTCTGAAAAGTTGTGTTGCAGATCAGACGAAGTAGTTTACCAAAAAGTTGGAGCGCAAAGTCTTCGGCCTGTATTGTTGTTGATGCACTTTGTGTATTCCCCATGAACACTCTTGTGCAAAATTACCAACTCGTCTGTTTGGGAAAACACTTGTGGCCTATATCTTTGTGTTACCTTTGTGAGCAATATTTTAATTGTCCATTTTAGGCTTATCCCGGCTGACTCAAAAGTAAAATACTGAATTTGGGAAAGCTCGGAGAAAGCTTTAGGCATTCTACAGTTTGTGTTTCTCCATATTTTTGTGATGCATTAACAATGGCTGCTGCGAGTGTGTGCTCCACAGCAATATACCAAGGGACAGATCAAGGTGGGGTTTGGATGAAACAGCATGAAGTAACAAAATGTGACATTCATTCAATTGGCATTTGTCAGCTACATGTTCAGTGTTATCAGCTGGTGGAAAATGGACTTAACTTGAGCCTTTTTATGTGGCATTTCACATTAAATCAAACACCTGTCATCCTTCATGTTTAACAGTTAAAGCAGTTCTATTATTGTAATCTTCACTAAATATTTCAATGCATAGTAAAAAGAAAAGTTTCCTTCAATCTCCCAGGCGTTACTCTTGGATTTGTGTTGTTCCTCAAGTCTGCGACATCATCCGAACCCCAGGAGCCTCTTGCTCAGTCTTGACGGATCCTCACTCTGCTGAAGCCCAATACTGTTCTTCATCTTGTGTTGTCACAACCCCCCTGCTACCTTGATTCACTCTTGGTCGTTGGCTAGGTTTTGGATTTATTACTTTCGAGGCCGAACAATCAGTGGACCAGGCTGTCAACATGCATTTTCACGACATCATGGGCAAAAAAGTGTGTAGTTGTAGTTTTATTTTACCCTTAAGATCAAACAGAGGCTTGGGCGATGGAGCGAGAATTATACTATGATGCTGTTTAATTACTTAAAACTAATTCATCCAGTGGCTTTCAATGAATGAGTGCAGCATCATACAGCACAAATTCAGCCTCTAACGTATGAAAATAATCAGACTACTAACTTGATTTACCTGCTTTCATCGCAGTTCACACTCCTTTCACACTTATGCTTTTATAGTTTCTAAAAGTGCTCATCCTTCACTTGCTGGTATATTACAGCTGCAGTCGTCGCCCAAGGCTTTGTTTAAACTGACCACTCCTTTAGGATGTCTGACGTGCATTAGATTGTACTTTTTTTTTAAATTAGGGCAGCAAATTGAAAGGTGAAAAATATAATTTTAAACGATTGAGTTTAAAGTTAACAATTTCATTCTAAGAGAATTTTGCAGAGTATAAACCACCTAAAGGATTGGTCCAATCAGTTCTGTTTTTTTTTTTTTCTTCTTCTTCTTTTTTGTTTTCTGATGTTTTGTTGGCAGGTCACTTACACGTCAACATGTTTATTTTTTTCGTTTGTTTCTTTTCTTTTTGAAACGTTAAAGAAAACGCTCAACTCAGTGACCTCAGTTAAAGAATCTCCATACTGTGTCTGTCATTTCTCTGAATAACAAATGAAAGTCTGTCTAAACGCTGCTTAGGATGAGGCTCGAGTCGCACAGTGATATTTGCATGTCACTTCTCAGTGTTTGCTTTAACTCAGTGGGTGTACCAGATGGATGGGGTTTACTGCACACAGTCAGGTAAGCTGTCCCTCCAGGAAAAAAACAATAAATTCCCTGTGGTGGAATATTCAAGCACACGTGCTAACCTTCTGGCACTCCTTCTATTGTTCTAGTGTATGTAGTAAACACCACCCACCTGGTACCTCGATTGAGTTTATCCAACCGAAATGACAAGTTCTAATAGCAACATATCTGGTTAGGACTAGGCCTGACATCGGGGGATTTCAACAGGCGCTTTTAAAGCTCTGATTCATTAGCGAGCCCCCCAAAAGAGTCAATGTGTATTTAGCAGCTTTTAAACCACTCTACAGAGATACTGGCCTCCTTCCTGTCCTCCATGCAGACAGTAATGAGTTGTGGGCATGAGAAAATGATCAAAGTCAAACACAGCCGAATTACATCCACCCAGTCATATCGTATCATCACATGTATCCTGTTTCTGTCCTTGATCTTTACATGGCTGCACAAGTGGTTTAAGTATTTGAAGGTCAGTCTGGGATACTTGACACGCAGAAGATCTTTGCGCATATTAAGGCACCTAAGTGAGGTTTATGTAGGCAAATCTGTGATCATTTTTTCTGGAGGATGAATTGGTGTGTTCCTTTTCTTAGATCTTCTTGTCAATTAAGATAGATGTTGTCTGCTAAGTTAACCACTGGCATTTACAATAGAGTACATGGTGGTTAATTAGGAGATTGCGAGTGTGTGCACTTAATACATGCAACAAAGGTCCCAGTCGTCATTGTTTGTTGACATCACTTGTCTAACACGACTCATCAAATGATGTTATCCACCAATTACTTTTCTCCAGAAAATAATTACCAAATACCTTTGTGTAGACCAGGAAATATAAACGCTTCACTGAACTGCTTTTTAATTTTCTGATACTCAAGATGTAGAATAACAGCAATAGGGATTTTTATATAAATGCCATTAAAGAGTTGAATCCCGTTTTCTTGGTACATGGTTCAGCCCAACCTGTATACTCTCCAGTGGTACCTGCTCCCCTTGACTTTGCCCTCGTTTCCAGCAGGAATCAAGGCACGACTTAATCCATTGTTCTTGACTTGACATTACCTTACGCTGGGACTTGAGGGAGGCTGGGAGATATGAGTTACAAAATTAGAAATTGGAGCACATCAAACTGTGGAACAAATCCCAATTCTGCTGTTGGGGACTGTACAGAAGTCATGGTATCCATCACTTTTAGCTGTGATGCCCACGGGAGAAAGTGCTCAGGTAGCTGCCGGCGGCGGCGGGGCCACTGCCGGAAACATGTGCATGTAATTAGGTCGACAGAGAAGGAAGAGGGGAGGCTGGGGAAGGTGGTAACACCTTAAAGCGGGGAGGAATTTGCGATTCGTTTTCCTCCTGCAAGGTGACCCCAATAACTCAACCCTTCAGTCTATTTCTGGTTGGCTCCCCCTTAGTCTCAGCCTGTTTCTTTGCTCTGGTTAACTGCTGGTAGCTTTGCCTAGTTACACACAGGAAAGTTTTGTTATTGGGGCAAGAAATGTAAACTTGACTCAAACAACTTATCATAGCGGTGAATAATAACAATATATAAAAGCCAAATTTAAGTGAAGGCTTGCATGGCTAAAATTATTTTCCGAGCATTAATGAACCAAACAAAAACATTGAAAGTAAAATTTGTTTATACATATATAATAAATATCTTGGAAGGTCCATTATTGACTAAAGGATCCTCCAGAGCGTCAATCACTTGCTCTTAATTGAACAGTGTTTTCTCACCTTTGACACAGTATGAAGATTCAGTTTTAGACTGACTGAAAAGACTGTTCATTTGTACGATCTGCATGTTTACTTTATATTCTGTTAGAACTGAGATACAGATTTCTCTCTACATCCACCCCTTCCCCCCTAAAACTTATTCCAAATAAAATAAAAATGAGATTCTTTATAAGCGTTAGCTGGAGAAAGGTAAGTCATGACCTTCCATTAGATGTCTTTATCTTTACGTAGGGAGATTAACAACAAAGAAAGAAAGACATCTATGTTTCTCAGGTACATCATGAGAGGCAGCAATCTGGAGACAACGCAATTTAAAAAGTGTATAATTTGTTGCCTTGGTTGTACGATGTTGGTCACTAAAATTCCCACTTATTGATTCGTACCTGAGACACATAGCTTTACAGCTCTTGTGGCTACACAGTAATATTTATTTACATAGCTGGCCCACATTAATCAAATAAACATAAAGTGAAAGATTTCAAACTGGCCCAAAATTAAGAACTTAAGTATCAGAGGTAGGACAGGTCTGTCTAGGTGAGGGACGTCATGGACCTTTTACTGGTGTTGCCAAATGTGCCCTCCTTGTCCTTTGTCCAGGTGGAAGTGAAGAAGGCTGAACCTCGTGACAGCAAAGCTCCTGGCCAGCTTGGCCCTGGCCAGTGGGCACCCAGGGGCATCTTGAGTGCAGCTAATGGTTGGACAGCACAGCCTGCCCAGGGCTGGCAACAGGCTTATGGGCCACAGGGTGAGTGGGAACAAGGCCCAGAGCAGAGTGAGAGAGGCTCGCTGTTCAGAGACAAACCTTGTAGTAACTGTTTAAATGTGTTAAATCCTCTGCTTAAACATTAACCCAGTGCATGTAGGTCAGCGTGTGCACTGTTAGTTTGAATATGAAACTGTAATATGTGAACATTTCTCCTTTCATGCATCAGCATTGTCCTCAGTCTAAACTTTTTTTCCTCTTCCTGAAGGAGTGTGGGTGTCAACTACTGGCCAGCCCATAGGTAGGTGTTAGTCCTGCACTCGACACAACACTGCATATCTTTTCTTTTTTCTTTTTTTTGTCCATTTTTGTGAGATTCTTGTATGTTGTGTAACTGTGAGATTGCAGATAGATGTGTGTTTACCATGTGATCATGTGCTTATCTTGAGAAACGTTTGTGTGACAGAAATGGGCTTGTACTCATTGTAGCCAATAGGCTGATGACAGTTACCAGCATGTTATCACTGATTCATAATGGCTGAGGCTGCTGATAATTTGCAGCTTGAGACAGATGGCAGCCTTGAATGGATTCCGGCCTCCCTCTGCTATTGGTCAGGCTCGGCTTCATATCACCACCTCCGGGTCAACCTGCAGCGCTCGTTGCAGTGTCGGCCCCACACTCGCTCACACACTACTTCAGTTTCTGAAAAATGCAACTTCAGTACAGTAGACAAATACAAACATCTGCGTTGGTACTTTCTTCGTTTTCTAATTACTATTATACCCTGTGTGTTTAGTTGAAGTTTCAGTAATTACCGTATTTTCCGGACTATAAGCCGCTACTTTTTTCCAACGCTTTGAACCCTGGTGAGCCACACCGGTGTGGCTCATGCATCAGCGGTACAAAGCTTGTTGGCTTTTTACAAGCTAGCAAGCTCCGCACCGCCAATACATTTAGCCTCGTCACATCAGACCCGGTCAGAGTGGACCACATGAAACTGTTTGAATAAATTCAATAGCGGCTTATAGACAGGTGCGCTGAATAGTCTGGAAAATATGGTAAATGTAACCTACATAAACATATATATTCATGCAGACAAAATCAACATGTTTTTTGTTGGGGCAGGCGGGTATGGACCTCCGTTGTCAGCAGGCCGGGGAACCCCCACACAGCCTCCATCACCATTCAATGCATTCCTGGTCACAACCCCGGCGGGCGGCTTCGCTGCACCTCAGGGCTACCCTCAGCAGGGCTACAGCACAGCACCTCAGTTTGGTCAGTCATACTAATTCACTATTACACTATAAGATGCTCACAGGTCATGTAGCATATAAGTGGGGGAACAGTGTGAATTAGGTTGGAGTCACAAATGGTTAATTCTATTTATCTGCCAAAGAATGTTGTGTTCAACTGCGAAACGCAAAAGCCTAAAACAATGTTTTAGCTCATCAACTATGAAAACAGTGTTATTTTTAAGATAAGATGGATACAATATGATAATATAGAACTTTATGGATTCCACACCGGGGACAATTTTTGTTACAGCAGCAGGATAGATACAAAGTACAAGGTGCAAGTAGATTGG
>OOFC01029185.1:0-27604 GCA_900323345.1 Pseudochromis fuscus | reverse complement strand
CCTCTCTCTCTCTACGACACGCTGCCGTCCAGTGTGGCTGTTGATTTCTGACTTGGTTGAACAGCACAAGGCTCCTACTATGAAAAAAAATGTCCATTTTCTGCAAATTTGCTATTTTAATTTCAAAGGACACATCAATTTTTTCTTCATAATTTCCAACTTTACCAACAGAGATCATTTGTTTTTTTTCTGGTAAATTTGCCACTTTAATCTCAGAAAATCGTTCAGTGTATTTCTGGGAAATTTGTGCCTTAAATCCACCAACTGACCAAACTCTTTTCTTTGGGACTTGTATCTCAGAGAGTATCTGCATATTTTTCCTCACACATTTGCAAAAAGTAAAATCCTAAATAAGTTATGTCTTGTCAATTTATAATGCAACAAGAAAAAATGAATATATATCATGAAAAATCTAGAGCTCTCACAGCTTGAGATGACAATGTCAAAACTGTTTTCCAGCACAACTCAGTGGATTTTAGGACATTTGACATGTTTAGAAAGGTGTTAGCAATCACACTTGACCTGGAGCTTCAAGTGCTCTCAGCATCAACTGACAACTACTCTGAACTAATCTGAAGGGATAATAAAAACTGTTATTTCACCAGTGTTTGTGGTTGAAACGCACACATCAGCTGCTCTCACAGCTTCATAATACAAACTGGTACTTCAATTATCTTAAGGGCTTCAACTTGAAAAATGTCTTTGACAAATAGACTTCAGCTGATATACACTTGAGACACTTCAGAGCTTTTTGCAGCTCAGTCGATGTTACAGCTTTAAGGGCTGTAACTTCAAGTGCAGCTCTCAAATAGAAACTACAAATGTTTTAACCCATTGACTTGTTCTTTAAAAATGGGTTTAAATGTTTCTCAGAGTGAAGTCGAGTCTTTTCAGTCAAAGTGTGGTATTGAACATCACTTATTAAGTCTAACTGTACAGGGTGTGGTACCTCTCTGAAGGTGGCTCCTGGGGACCTGGAGATCTTGTAGAGGGCGAAGATGGGTATGCAGACCACTGAGGACAGAGCCATGGAAAAGCCAATAGCCAAGGACCAGCCGGGATACACGTAGTCATTGTAAGTGATGGGCTTGTACTGGATCACTGTGAAGATCAGGATGAACTGCAGCAGGGACACAGGAAAGAGCAGTGGTGAAATTCAACTGGATTTAAATGTGTTTATGTGTTAAAAATGTCCCTCAGTCATGTCTGCAGTGTATTCTGGAAAGACAGAACAGAGGGTGATGAACCCACTGTTTGATGTTATTACAAAATACATGCATATCTAATGAGATGATCCACATGCAAGGTCTGGCTAAAGACAGGAGGAATATGAATCACAAATTAATAAATAAAAATCATTTTAAAAACATTGGTACAAAGTCAGGTATTTTCAAGAAACAATTTTCCAACAATTACTGGTATGATCAATAGAAATCATGACTTCAGAATATCTGAGTTTATTCATCTGACTTGTGACTGTAATCTCAAAAATATAGTCCTTTTCCTCTTAAATCTGGGACATAATTTTAGAGAATACTAAAGTTTTTCTACATAAATTTGCAACTTTAAAATGTCAACAATGTCAAAACTGCAACTCTGTGGTTTTCAGGATTTTCTACTTGGGTCTCTTAATTTCCAGAAGTTTTAGGACTGGAAATATGTCGAGAACCCAGCCCAAAAATTCCAGGTTTTTCAGATTTTCCAGGACATGTGGGAACATTGGTGGTATTTTCCCCTTTGAGATCCCAGTGGTAAAAAAAAGAAAACACAAGAGATTGTCTCAGTCCAGGTGGAATCACTGTTAACAGCAGCACACCAGACAGTCTTTATTTAAAAGTTGCAGATAATTAAGACCACAAATCCTCCCAGTATCCACCGACAGTGAGTAACAGCTCCGTGGAGGCCCTGGTGGGCAGTGCATTAATCTGAGTGGTGAAAATGAAAGAGAACAAAAATGCCTGAGTTCTGACCAGTAATCCACAACAATGAATTTCTTGGTTGGCCCAGCAGCTTAGCGGACTAATACGCCTGCTTGGGAATTACCATTGATAGCAGCTGCATGTGTCCATTTCCCAGTCAGAAAGATTTACTTTTGGAGGTTTATACTGGAAACAAAGCCAACGCTAGCCAAACAGATTAGCGTTGATGGCAGCTCAAATGTAGGTCAGGTTCCTAACAATGTGTCAGCAACACAGGAAAGTTGAGAACCCTCCACTCAACGTCCAGAGCGTGGTGTCCTCCAACAATACAATCTCTAAATTTGTGTTTTGAAATGACATCTACAAATGACTGGTCTGGGATCAGGGGTGTGTGTGTGTATGTGTGTTCACCTACAGAGATAATGACGGGGGAGATGAATCTCCAGCAGACTTTGAAGAAGAGAGGAGGAGGGAAGCCCAGCATCATCTCAACATCTTTGAAGTAGTTGTTGTGACCTGCACAGGAACAAAAAAGTTAGAAACCAAGGTGAACATCAGACTTCGACTGCATCTTTACCCTTTATGTACATGAGAATCTTCTGCTTCACTGACAGCAGCACTAAAGCTGCGTGACCTTCTTGTGATATGATGCATATTTGTCTAAAGTGTCTCCATAAATGTTCAGTCTACTCCCTGGTTTTCATCAGATGTTAAATCTTTGTGGTGTGTTTGGGCTCCTTATTCTGCTGCAGTATGAATCGTTCTCCACAAACACACAGACCAGATGGTGGAGCATGTCTCTGAACAACGAGCTGCTTCTCCTTGGTCAGACTGGAGTTGAATCAGTGCAGGTGTCCAAGGCCAAAGTAGACAAAAGACTTGATCCACTGTGGTATCATTTTCTGTCCCACTTGTCTCCTTACATCAGTCTTCTGCCTCTGCCACTCTTCTGTAACTGTGATTGATCCTGCACTGTCAAACACTGCTATGTCTCAGCTCAGCCACAGCATCGGGGCTGGTTTGTCCTCCTGACAAGTGGTTGAAAGACGCTACTCGTCCTCTGAGATCAGTACTAGACAGCATTCCTTTGCTGACTGGAGTCTTGCAATTTTTATTCATCAAATTCAATATCAGTAAGAAAGATTCTGTTCTACCTCTGAGTGAACAAAGCCACCAGAAAAATCAATACATCAAGTATTGATCTTCTGATGTTTTTTGTTCTGCTTGTTTGTGCTTTGGATACAACTGGTCCAGTTTCTAAAAACTGTTTTTGAGTGTCGATGGATTCGTTTGAGAAGAGCCGAGCCTGCACAAAATCGATCACTGTCGATTGCTGCACAAACAGGCCGGCTAGTTTTCTGTCTGGCGCTGCAGTTGCTCTCCACAGCTGCAGGGTATGATGGGAAATGCCTGACTCTCACCTGGTCTAACAGCTCACTGGTTTAGTTTGCATTGCTGTTGTTTAATTGGGGAGATTTTGACTTCATCTGTCTGATTTGAAGGTTGATTCTGTGAACATGTTGTGTGGCTGGTGGTGACTTTTATTAGTCGGAGAGACTGAACACATCCATGAAACCAACCACAGACTGCTGTCTATTGTATCTACAGTTTGTCTTGAGGCATTTAGCAACTTAAATCTTCTGGGAACTGGGGTGTCAGGATTCATGCAACAATCAGCCCTGACAGTCTTAATATGTGAAAGACACTGTCTTTTTTCCTTCCTCTGTGCTGGTGATTTGTTTTCTTCAGTGTATTTATGCAGCATAAGAGGAGCTGATTTATACAAAGTGATAATCTGATATGATGCTGACTGACATGAGAATTAATGTAAAATGGAAGTTCAACCATGAACAGAGATCACAGACTGATTTTAATAAGATACCCGGACATTATTAAAACACACTTTGTATAAACTGATATTTGGGTCTGATCAGACTTAACAGTATGTGAGTGTGAGTGTGAGGTGACTGACTACATTTCTTATTTGTAATTTCAATGCATGGCTACAAGCTTTTAATACCCTTAAATGATCACAATTGGGCCAGTGCTGTAAATACTCAAACTGACCAGTGAGTTATTTATTACAGTATCCTAGATGCACTGGATTGGATTGACATCTGATGATGCACCAGCAATCCTCTCAGCTAGTATCATGCTGTAAAACACATGAATTCATTTTAGAGACTGACAACCTTAATAGGATATTTATCTTAATGAGATAAATATCAGCCGCGCTCACAGGGAGCAGGCTGGACTTTGATGCTCACAGCTTGGAAACTTTACCCCCTGGTTATTATTCAGAGCTACAGAAATCCTATTTATGCTTCTTTTATTTCGTTTCTCTTTTTGTGTAGTAGCAAAGAAATGTGTCTGTGTTTAACAACGATGAAAACTCATTAGAGATGTTGCTATGGCCTTTTAATACACACTCATTAACTGCATCCCAGCTATTATAAAATACTAATTGTCTAAAGAGGAAACACTGTGTTATCTCGGACTACTGTTGCCTCAAGGTTTCACCTGCACTTCATCACAAGAGGGCAACAGTGTTCAGTCCATAGCAGTTGTCCCAAGGACCCACTTTTTTACTGACAATTTTTGCGGGGGCTGTGGAGCGAGGCACGGGGGAGTGGAGTCTATTTTATCTTTTTCTTTAGTGTCATGGTTTGATCAGGCAACTGTAAAACAAAGAAAGTCCATAGACCAAACTGTTAAATGGTTCAGTCGTCTACTGGGTGAGGTACAGCTGAGTTCAGCTTCCCTGTACAGTCAGGATAGCTATCTCCGTTTTAAATGATGACTTCCACCCACTGCACTGCCACTTTCAGCTTCTTCCCTGTGGACGGAGGTTTAAAGTCACAAAATCTAAAACTCAACGATACAAAAACAGCTTTGTTCCTCCTGCTCTCACAGCACTGAACAAGTTATAGCAGGATGTAATGCACATAAGTTATTTATTTATTCCCTTTTATTTATTCTTTTTTTGTGTATCGTTGGGCTTTTAAACTTCTTTTGTTCTGGTTTTTAACTTCTTTTTTTCTAAGGGTTTTTTTAACGTCCAGTTATACCTCTTTCTTGGTTTTAGCCCAGAGGTTTTTGTCTTATTCCATTTTCTCTTTAATTTCTTTTAAATGTTTTTATCTTTTATGTCCTGATTTGTGGAACATTTGCAAAACAAATCTTCCTACGGGTATAAATAAAATAACCTGAACCTGATCCTCTCATAGTTTGTAGCCTGGTCCCAAATTGTCAAGCATCAGTGCAGCTGGATAGCACCTTGGTGAAGGTTAATGTTGTATGTTTATATGATAATGGTGCAGCCCTGACGTTAGCGTAGTGACAAAACTGGAGGGCAGGACAGTTTGGACATGCACAGGTGTAAACAAAGATGTGTCTCGCTTGTCCACTTGTGATGTAATCACCCAAGCTGCACGTTAAAATCAAACATGAACAGGGCTAATGTGAGTCTGTACTTGCTAAAGGACATGTTTGAGCTGTGTCACGTGTGAGTGATAAAATGTGTCAATTTTCTAATTTGATGTATTCAGCTGCCTGTGATCGAGAAAATCAGTATCTCTGCCCCGGGTGCAGTGAAATTACAACAGTGATCAGTTAAATAAAGTGATTATGCCTAAGTATCACTAGTATCTTATACTGTCATACTGGTATCTGGTATCTAAGGAAAATAACTCACCAAGCAGGAAATGGATCCCAAAAGGCAAACCACATAGTCCATATGTTTCCATAATAATGTTAATAATGTGTGTCATGATATGTTTATTAACACAGATACTCAAGTTGTTCTCGCTCCTTACCATAAATATACATGATGCAGATGCACATGATGCAGGAGATGATGACCAAAGAGAAACTGGCAGCATAGTTGTCCATCAGTAACAGCCAATAGATCCCTGCCTAGAGACAGAAACAGGAAATGGATCAAAACCTCTTTCCATATAAGAGAAAACAGGTTGTGTTCAAAGGTGTGACCTGCACGTTTTTGCGACCTACCCGTGTGGTTAGCGGCACCCCCAGCAGAAAACCACTTATGGCGACTGACAGTGTGACTACCGTCTTGTTCCTGATGATCCAGTCTGTACCGATCTCATCAACGATGGCCGTCACCAAGGTCTCCAGCAGACAGAACTACAGGAACATGGAGGAACAGTTTGTGGATAAAGTCAAAATGAGAAGATGAGACTTACATGATGTGAACTGTGTAAAGTACAAAAAGTCTCATGTTTTAGGATAAAGATTGTTCCTCATCTAATTTAACAGCCCTGTACATTTTTAATTCTACTGAAGTAAAATAAATATAAGTGCAGTATTTGCTGTGAGTGGCAGATACTACACATAGACATTCATCTTTGTTTTAATTTTATAATCACTGCGCATGAATCAAAACAAAAACCAGACAAGTCAGTTCACTCAGTCACTTTCACAAATTACAATCACCAACCTCATGGTGGTGCTACGTAAGAAAAATCAGCCGATCATCAAAGTCAGGGCAAAAATATCACAGACTCCTGGAGCTGAGCGTTGTTTGCTATGACTGACCACAAATGATATGTAAACATTTTTTGACAATGGAAACACTTGTGTATCTTGATCAGATCTAATCTGGAGTTCCTGACGCTCACCGTTCCTGTCGGTTCTCATTCTAGTAAGTTTCCTTTGCACATTTCAGAGTCAAACCATAGGTGAGGTCAACATGTCACAAACGTTTGTTCAAACATTCATTCATGAGTTAAGAAAAACATCTGAGAGGCTCAACAGCACAATATAGATCATTTTGACAATTCATATATTTAGATATTGAAAGGCATCAGGTACAGCAAACAAAGGTAAACGATGCGTCACACTATCAGTTTACACTTGATTCAATTAATTTTTTCAGGAAATTCATAGAGGAAATCTGTAGTGCACACACGCACATTTCATACCACAACTTCCTGTTCTCACCTGAGTCCCCAGTCCGAGCAGGATGAGCATAAAGAAGAAAAGCAGGGACCACAGCGGAGAGATGGGGAGCAGAGTGAGGGCCTCTGGGTAGGCCACAAAGGCCAGTCCTGGTCCATGGTCAGCCACCTCCGACACGGGGACGTTCAGGTGGTGCGCCATAAAGCCCAGGATGGAGAAAATGACGAAGCCGGCGTACACACTGGTTGCACAGTTGGTTATACTGATGATGATGCTGTCTCTGTACATAGACAAGGAAAGAAAAAAAATGCGCACTTGTTAAACTGGATGAATGTGCAATATGAAACCAGTGTCACACTTTACTGTTGTGTGACAATTGCTACTACTAACCGTGTGACATGACATTTATGACAAACTTCAAAGGTCATTTAAGGAAAGAATTCATGAACTATATAACTAGTAATACTGATCCACCCATTCACACTACAAAATGATTTAAAGTTGTATCTTTAAAGGTAACTAGTGAGTCGGGGCCTGTGTCAGCAGGGAGTGTTTTGTGTGCTGGCAAAGTCTGTTCAGCACAGTCTGTGAGGTTCAGCACTGAGCATCCTGAGCACAAAAACATTCCCAGTGCTCACTGTTTGTTTCCCCTGCGCTCTCCAGGGGGTTCCTGTTGAAGACAGTTCAACTTTTGGAACAACACTGAGCTCGTCAGTGTCACTTTTCTCAGTCTCACCGACCAATCTGAATGGTGAAGCAGCCAGTACTTAAAGTATCAGTCAACTGAGACGTGGACAGGACATGGACAGGACATGGACAGGATGCAGAAAGGAGAAACTGGACGCTACTGAAAACAGCGCTGATGTGGAGAAGTGCGGCTAATGTCAGGACCCATTTTTCTCCTTTCATTCAGCTAATTATTCTAAACTGAAACAAAGATCTGATGTTCACAATGAAGCGATGCACAAGTGCTACAAGCTCTTTTTTGTAACCTAGGAACAATAAATGCTATGAAAATGAAGCACAGTGTAAAAAACACTTCCTGTGGTCACAGGTCCTTAATGTAACTGCATGTAACTGCAGTTTGTAATTTCATAAAATAAATGTTGACCATATTATCTAAGTGCATATGGATGTTTCAAGGACAGGGAAAATGGAACTAAGGCCTTTTCTATTTGCAGTAATAATGTGGTTTGGAGTTACAGATGAAACTACGATTTATTTGTGCTCTGTGGACAGTACACAGCCTGTGTCTGTCTGGCTTCAGCTGGAAGATGCTCCTTTTCATCTGTACTCTCTCTGATTCAGGCTTGGACTCTGTTCAGATTTAACAAGGGAATTATGTGGTTACACAGCACTGTGTTGTCTCACACTTCCAGGTCAGGTTATCACAGGGAATGTCTTTGATGACTTTGATGCCAGTCTGTGTCTCACCCATGAGGCTCCTCTTCCTGTCCTACACTTTGCACTTCTGCATGTGCACCAATTGGTGGTGTTACAGGAGAGCAGAGCGTCTCCACAGGGATGGAGCTGCAGAAAGCAAGCTGATTAAGGCCGCCGTGCAGCTGTGTGCACAGATAGCACAACCTCAAGCTCCTGGCAGAGGAGCAAATTATATCTTCAGCCCTTCTCCTCATGCACTCTGTCAGCACGTGTGGACAAGCTCAGGAGAGTAAATGACATCTTTTCCTCTCCTTATCTCCTCCTCTTTCCTCTCTCCTCCATTCTTAACCTTTTCCTCTGCTGTTTGCCAGCTCCCTTGGTGTTAAAACACAGTGCGACCACTCATATAACACAAGTCCAAAAAAGCATTATCTCTGTCCCTTCTCCTGTCCAACCTTATCTCACCCACTCCCTCTTCTCGTTTTAGACCTATATGCTCTCTGACAGACTTTAATTATGAAAACTTGACCAGATCGCAACTGTATAGAACAATTTTTCTTTTTTTTGTGTGTGAAAATCTATGCTTATAATTTTGGATGCATATGCACTTTCTTACCAAGCAGTAGATATCCAGCAACCGATTAACAACTTATTATGAACACAGAAGAAACCGGCAGCCTAATGATAAAACCACCTTACTATAACCTCTATGGCTCACTGGCAAACTGGTATCTTAGGGTTTATTTTTACAAAAACCAAAGTTTAACTCTATTATTGATTTCTATGGTCTGTGTATTTTGCTGGGAGCAGCCACTATGTGGAGTCTCTGTAGGTTGTGTAGCAATGAAATAGTCCCATACCACAACTTCCTGGTCTCACAGTTTTTTACTATATTTGTAAGCATTAACATTTTTATTAGTGGGCTTTAGAGATTCAGGCAGGTGCATTTTAGTCTGTGAAACAGAGCTATGCTCGCTGTTTCACAACTTCTTGTCCATATACTCTGGCTGTATATGTCCTAAAATACAAAAATGGTAGTCAATCAAAAAACTCTAATAAGTACCAGGGCTGCAGTTGAGATGAATAAATAAAGGCAAGACCCCAACTACCGGCTAGGGAAAAACAGACAGTGTTCCTGCAAACATTTCAAAATAAAAGCCTAAATGAAGTGAAATGCAAAGGACCTTTTAATTTGAAAAGGTTACAGGAATTGTTGAATTTGTATTGTCATACAATATAAATGTTTTGATCCACTCCACTCCTGATCCTATTTGAAGCCTCAACAAGTCTTTGTATTAAAATGTGCCTCAAATAGAAACCTGTTACTGTCTGCACTTAGGTAGGTACAGGTAAATAAAGGCCTGGGCCTGTTTGAGAAAATACTGCAGTTTGTTTTTTTGTTCATCTATAGTCTGGGGCACCAACCTGAAACAATTGTTGTGGAACTTGTTATAGGAAGCCATGGTAATCAGACCACCCCAGGCACAACCCAGGGAGTAGAAGATCTGTGATGCAGCATCTCCCCAAACCTACAAACAAAGCCACAGAGTCAGGAATAGTACAAAGAAGGAAAACTTCTGTGTTTACCTACTGATTTATTTACCTGCTAACAGAAGTGCATACCTTTGCATCGAGGACCTTCTGCCACTGTGGAGTCAAGTAGTACTTGATGCCATTAATGGCTCCATCCAGGGTGATGCCACGGATAAACAGGATGGTCAGAACGACATAGGGGAAAGTGGCTGTAAAGTACACCACCTGGATACACACATAACCACTGGTTAAATCAGTTAGTTACAAAAGTGCTGAAATGCTTTTTGCATGTGGTCATACTGTATGGGTACCCCCGTGTGTGTGTGTGTGTGTGTGTGTGTGTGAGAGACTAACCTTTCCAGAGGATTTAACTCCCCTGATGAGACAGAGGAAGACAACACACCAGGACACAGCAAGGCAGCCCAGGATGGGGAGACGGACTTCTCCAAAGTTCCCAATATCATCAGAGATGTTTAACACATAGTGTCTGCGCGAGTGAAGCACACAAAGGGGCAGATTTTTAAATATTTCACATTTACACATTTGACTTCAGTTGTTATTTTCAAAACACTAAATAAATGAACATCACTTCAAATTTTTACACTTCAGCTAGGCAAACAACACTTCACAGAGGAGATCTTACTTCTGTACCAGTGTTACTTACAAGGGAGGCTAACCATATTTTGCAGTATTATTAGATTGTAGTAGTGGAGCTACGAACTGTAACAGGTATTCTCCATCTGTGCATCCAGCTGGTAGGAGACCACAGGGCAGAGCCAGATTACACAGGAGGGATTATATATCCCTTCTGGCCTGGGAGCACCTTTGCATCCCCCAGGAGAAGCTGGAGGAAATGGCTAGGGATCAGAACACCTGGGCTACTTTGGTTAGCCTGCTGCCTCTGCCACATGATTTGAATAAGAGGAGGTGGATAATGACAGGATTTTGATGGCCTGTGCTGCCTGTTGGTCTATAAAAATAAATTTAGGTTTAAATATGTGGCTTCCAAAAGTGAATCCAGGTATTGGAAATATGATAATGTACTATATAAAATGTAGTATACTATATACTATATAAATGTACTATAATAAATGATATTTATGAAAATACTTGTGTGTAGGAAATATAACCTACATCTGCTTTACTGACATTTACACTTCACCTTGTGCTGATTGTTGTTGACGCACTGTAAAATAGACACTGATCGATAATACTTGAAACCTGTCAGTTCTGATGACGCTGTCCCGCACTGTTCAGAAGCTGCTGCACCGCCAGTCAAATCTAGTCTAAATATTTAAATGTTTTCTGCAAACATGAGGCATGTTTGAGGTGAGCTTATCATATGGGGGCTTGTCAATTTTGACCTCTGTGTCAAGTACGATAGGCCTACAAAGCTGAGTCCAAAGAGGTTAGTTGTGTAACTTGGCAAAACAAATTGTATTGCAAAAGCAATCCTTGTACGACCAAACTCAGGTGAATTATTTGAATGTGAAAACTCCTTTTACATTAGAACTAGTGTATAGTGAAGTGAGTGTAAGCCAAGCTCATAGACTGTATATTGAGCACTAAAACTAATGTGACATCACCCACTGGTTTGTTGATTTGCATTTTGAAGCCAGGATTTTGGCATTTGAACATCGCCATGTTGGTTTTTTGGAGGCAGAAGTGACCATATTTGGGTATGAAGGGAGGAGGTGGGTCTGACCTTTGAACCTGACACTGTCCAATGTGTATGAGACTGGAGTTCAGTTGAATAAACCTCCCCACCACCTGTAAATCACTGAAGACTAGACCTGTCAATCAAACTAACCACGCCCCTAATTCCTCCCCTTCTCTCTGCCTAATATCTCCTTAATGATGAAATGATTTTCAGATTCACCAGATCACTGAGAAGAAGAGATGACTTTAACTAATGACGTCAGAATGACTTGTGGAAAAATGGACTGACTGACTATTTAATGTTTGAAAATGACCATTTTTGAATTTGAAGTCAAATGGAGCTGGAGTTTTTTTGGAGTCAGCATCTGGTGGATGTTGGGGGTACTACATTGTTTTGTGAATCCACATTGGTTTCACTTTTGAGACCCGGGTGCAGCGTCCATTTCTATATACAGTCTATTGCCAAGCCCCATAAAGGGCTTCCGGTTCTTACTTCCAGTACTCCTCGCTGGGGCTGGTCCTTTTGGTGCGGTTGACTACCTCAGACACCCCTGCTACCAGGGTGGTGGTGGCATTTGCCAGGCTGGCGTTGAGTGGGCTGCTCACCACCCCAGAGCAGTCTGGTGTGTTCCAAGGGTTGTTGCAGTATGTCCACGGCAGCAGGCTTGTCATGGACATGAAAAAGTAGTAGAAGGCAATGCAGATGACAACATTGTAGTAGATCCCAATGTAGGTGGACACCACCATCATGCCATAACCCACACCTGCAGGAAGGAGAGGACAGGATGGAGGAAACAAAAAGCAGAACATTAGAACTAAAATGTGAAGCAAATGTTATCAATGCTCATACGAACAAACTCCACACAAACACAAGCACGCACGTATGCACCACACTGACCTTTGAACATGGGGCTGATCTTCCAGACTCCCAGACACCCGAGGCTGGCAAACTGACCAAAAGAAAGCTCGAGGAAGAAGAGAGGGATTCCACAGAACACCAGCATGACGAAGTACGGCAGCATGAAGGCACCTACGGGAGAGAAGGAAGGAGGAGGCCATCAGTGTCGAGTAAACAACATGATGACAACATACAGTGTACAGACACACACATCAGAACCAAAGAGTTTTCCTGTATTCTCTGGTGTTTGCTGTGTTGTTACCATGAAGCTGGAAGCAGTAGATTTGTAAAATTATGGACAAATATTTGGGGAAAAAAGTGATCTGATCCTTAGCAACACTTTTGTTTTCGTCATGACACAAACACAGGAACTTATGAAGCAGAAAATGTCTGTTCCCTCCTTCTGTGGTATCTGACAGACATAATAACTACTGTACAGCTGGATGAGCGTGATGAATGCAGAGACGCCTGGTTCACAGATACCAACAGACAAAGGAAATCAGACATATTATATAAGCTGGCAGATGTGCTCTCTAAAGTTCTGATCTCTAACTGGAGAATAGAGATGAAAAATGCCTTTCATGTTATCATTTAAAACAGTGAAAACTATACAGGCTACATGTAGCAACAAGGTTTAATATCATTATAAACTTATTGTGTGATCATAATAGTTAGACCTGTGTTGTAGTCTCAAAAGAAATGAAATCATACATGATACTGCAATCTGAACAAGAAAAAAAACATGAACCTCATCTGCCATGGTCACCTCCCCTGGGTGAGCAGAGAGGTCACTGAATGTCCAGCTGAGTCTGTTCAGTGGTGCAGCAACTCTCTGGTGGTTCGGACTGGACCAGAAACCAGACAGTCATCTATAGGGAACGTCTGTGTGTGTGTGTGTGTGTGTGTTTGAATGCTTTTGTATGATTATGCGAACTAGGTCGGCGCAACCAGCTGATACTGTACAATAGCAAAACCTTATCATCACTGGTAAAGATCAGCCCTCCTGCCCTGCCGTGCTATCTGCAGCTGTGTGTGAGCCAATGTATGGCCTATATGTACCCGGTGCTTGCATGGGAAAGAAAGTCTTCTACATGCATAACACTAATCCAAATATGTGCAGTGTAAACATATGAACCCTAGTGGGAGTCGTGCCAAAATGTTTTATCTGAGTCACTGAGTGAGGGGACCTTGAGTAAACTGACTGACTCAATACATTTTCTTACTTTTCGGATTCATTCTTAAAGCAAGATTCAAAACTATTTCTAACACATTCACGCTGTGTAATCACAGGCTTTTAGGATGTATTAGACTTGGGAGCAAAAAGAAAAAGGCAGCAACAGAGCTTGAATATGTTTTGTCGGCCTGATGTCTCTGGGCGTTGGACACACCGGCAGCACCTGGACCTGCTCTAAATGCTCAGACATATTTTGACAGCGCTCACAGTCCAATTAACAATCTGGTAGTTATGCAAAGAAAAAAAAGCTTTGGATTAAAGTTATGTACATGAAGTGTGAGTCATTGCAGCTGCACTGAGTCTGCATATATGGAATATGTTTGACACATCTGGCCTGTTTACTGATGTGAACTGGAAAGATTTCATGTACCTCAAATTAGAAGTAATCCAGTCATGTCAGATTACAGGCTCAAATAAATTAATTAGTTTGAACTAACCACAAAAAACATAGATACATTTACAAATGGTTCCAACTGTTGTGTTTATCTTAACTGAAGAAATAATTAGCACACTTAAACTGTGACATGTGGACGTTGTGTGACAGGCTACAATGGTTTCTGGTTTACAAAGCAGCAGTTGGTTGCTTTTGGCAGCACTACAAATGTTGCTTGGCAAATGTTTCAGACATTAATAAAGACTGTAGCAGCTGAGATACTCCAAATGTAGTAAACTACAAGTTCAAAATTCAGATTCATGTGTTTAAAGTCACACTGATTATACAAGTTATGAAAAACTTTGGTTAGAGGTACTCTGATGAGAATAAAATTAGTAAGGAAATTAAAAAAAGTTATATAAGATAAAATAAAACAAGAATAACAATTACATTTTTGAATAGTAAACCACTGGAGTCAATACAAATAAAGTATATAATGACAAAGGAGCTGGCAAAAACTTAGGACAGGGGATGTTATGAGAGGGAAAGTCGCTGCCAAAATGGTGAAAATGTGGGAGTATTTGTTCTTGTATGGTACTGAAGATACTACTAAAGATACTGGGCAAACAAAAAAGTACAAACAACATCACAAATGGTGGCTGCACATGCAGGAGCAGCAAAAGATCAGCTGCGGCTTCTTGGAAATGTGTAGAGATATTTTGCAAGTTATAGAAAACCAAAATCCTGTGTGCAAACTGTGCATTTTGACTGAGAGAAGTAAAGACCTCAAACTATCTTAGCAGCTATAAGAACAAGAGTTATCTCTATCTGTCCACATATCTCATATCCTGAAATGTTACTGATGCAGCTACATCTGTCGCTAAGTTATTCTGTTGAGGCTAAAACAGTGAAGGTTCATAACATTAATACCTTTCATTACATCAGCAGACTGCTGCCATTCCCATTGTGTGAAGGACAAAAACAAACTTTTGAAACCTAGTGAAATGAGTTGTGCACTTCCTACAGAGAGGACATATTCAGTCTGTACATCTCAGAGCAACTGGAAGTAACAATGTCCACCAGTCACCCAGAGCCACACATTTGTGTCAAAAATACTGTTTCAGGGAATTTCAAGGAAACTACTTTTTTTCTTCAGTGCGGTGGCCGTGCATCAAGCTCTGAGCTCTACCAAAACACAGATGACCATCTACAGCACAGGTGTCAAAGTCGTGCCATGGAGCTTCGAGACCCTGCAGGTTTTCTTTCCAACCGGCTCCTGAAGCAGGTGATTTTAATGATCAGCACCTCCTTCAGTTTGAGGAAAGGAGCTAATCAGGGAGATCACCTGCTGGAGAGCTGGTTGGAAAGAAAACCTGCAGGGCCCTCCATGGTACCACTTTGACACCTGTGGTCTAAATATATTTGCCCCAAACTGGCAACATTACAGCTTAAATGAGCAACAATCTGTTTCAATAAAGAGTCTGGCCAAGTTTTTGGTACATGAGTTTTTAGTAATCAGCTACTATCCAGTTGCTTGTGTTTATTAGTGATACTTTTATGATTTTATACAGAAACATATTGTTAAATACTGATAATCAGGTCTTTGTCTGATACATGTGAGAAGTCTGGAGCCACACAAAGTATTGTGCCAATATGTTCTCCCTCAGTTAGTGATTTGATGATGATGGAAGTGATTGCTCACACATCTGTGCACACTCTCCCACTGGTGATCTGTTGTGTTGGTGAGTATGAAGTGCATGACTTCAGACCACAGATTGTTTACAGACTGGACACAGCTAACTTGACATCACCTGTTGGTTTGTGGACCGTTTGGACTCTGAACGCCACCATGTTGGTTGTTTTTGGAGCCTGAAGTGACCATATTTGAATCTAAAGGGAGGAGTGACCCTTGACCCTTGAAGTCAAGGACACAGCCACCATGAGACTCCAGTTCACCGCTCAATGAGCCTCCAAACCACCTGTAAATTATCGGAGACCAGACCTGTCAATCAAACTAACCACACCCCTAAATCCTAAGCCTGATATCTACTTAATGATTAAATGATTTTCGGATGGACCTCCAGATCCCTGAGAAGAGTTGACTTTACCTCATGACATCAGAATAACTTGTGAAGAAAATGTATTGACTGATTATGTCACGATTGAAAAAACATTTGTCAACTGGAACCAGCATTAAGTGGCCATCGGGGGTGTTTCACATTTTCACACTTCCACATTGGCCTCATTTTTCTGACCCAGTTGCTGCTGTGTCCATTTCTATATACAGTCTATGATTCAGACCATTGTGTGTGTACAAGCCTCTGTACATTATCTGCTGTGAATGTACTGATGTGTCACTTTGCAAGTCAGATAAATCAATAACCCACATGAGTGCAAGTAATTTAAGAAGCTTTAGTTAGTGAGGCACGTAGCACCGCTCCTGGTTAGTGTAAATAACACAACACACCTTTAAGACACTCTAGAGGAAAGTGTTTCATTTGTCCACTCACTCATTCAGTTTACCTCATCGTAGCCACCGGAGACCACCGCCGTGTATAGTCAACATGCATGGCTAGTACCTTGTTAGCCACTCTGCAGGCTAATATAGTTTACTCCTGAGTGTCATCATCCCACAGAGTCTCAGCTGTACACATCCAGCAGTCACATGTCAAAGCTCTGAATACTGCTGGGTGATTACACAAGTACTGTTACTATGACTAGGGACAGCTTGGGCATAAATATTACATTGTGTCTACTGGCACATGTTGATTTAATTTGCACAGCATTTATTTACATGTATATACAAGTCAATAAAATGTCTATGATGCTCAAGAAAGAACACTAAAAAAAAAGTCCACAGACAACAATGTTTGGTGCCATCTTAATGTCTTATTCTGATTTTTCTGGTCAATTAAATGTGGATGTAAACACATTATTAAAAAGGTTTACAGATTTCTGAATTATTGCCCTTGTTTGTTGTTTTATAGACATTGTATGGAGAACAATTACTAAAAAAAAAGGCAATTAATGCCCTGATTAATACTGAAACTTCCCATCATACAGTTTCATTTTCTGTATCATGTTCTCCATTGACTTGTATGTAAATGAAAAGTTAGTTTTGTAAAAACAAACTTACTAAATGCATTCTTGTCCCAATCAAACATTTATCATTTAAAATAAAATAGTGAAGAATCTCTCTAGAAAACATCTGTAGAAACATTTCAATTATAATGGAAAAATAACATGCGTTGGCATTATGGGTACAACTACTGGTAATCCTGAAGTCTATACTATTGCAGAATGACATAAACAACATTAAGAGCTTTTAAATGAGCAACCAACCATAGAAATCCCAAAAAATCAAACTTTACAACCAAAAAGAACTGGAAATACAGAAAAACTTGAATGTTTTGAGAATGAAACAAAGTGTCCTCCCAGAGTCAGTGTTTCTCAACGTGTCAAGCACAAAAACAAACATGCTGTAAGAGATCCCTTCACCCTTTCAAAGTCTTTCTGCCTCAGTCTTTACTCGACGACCAGCTCAAACTCCTCTGCCTCCTCAAACTCTGCGTTCATCTGTGCAGCCAGGGCGTCCAGCTCCACGGTGCATATCTGCTGGACCTTCTTCCTCCTCCTCTTCTCCTTCACCACAGCTACTCCGGGGATGTTTGGATCCGGTTCGGTTAAAGCTGAACCGCAATCATCCGCCTCAAGTAAAGACGTGAATGAGTTCAGACCACACAAGGACCCAGAAACCTCCAGCCCCGTTTTGGAGTGGTCGACTCTACGGACCACTTCGGGGGTCTTCAGCTGCTCGAAGCCGAATAAAGACTCACGAGGGTTGGCGGGGCTGTTGAAGGAGTTGTCGCTGAGCCTGCTGTAGGACCGGCGCACTTTCTGGGACCACACTGCGTCCTCTGGATCCACTGCCGGCTGTTGGGGTCGTGAAGCGGGCGGCGGTGATGAAGGGAGGATCGGTGAGGGCATAGCGGCCTTCTTCTTCTTCTTCTTCTCAGCCGAGGAGGAGCCTTCAGGGCCCGGGACAGGACCAGGGGTGGAGACGTTTTGCTTTTTTTGCAGGACGCCTTCCGAGCCCGTTCGCCTCGGCGTGTTCTCCTTGTTGTGTTCCGACGGTGCGACTGTTTTTCTGGGCGCTATTTTCCTCACAACGATGGAGCGTTTAACAGCAGCAGACGGTTGCGCCATTTTGTTGTCATTTTTCATGTTAGCCTGTGGAGGAGAACTCAACCGCGGCGACCGCCTCCGCTGCGAGCTGTTGAGGTTATTGGACTCAGCCATTATATTTCAAGGCGTCCCTTCGTCCACGCTAAGCCTTTCCAAGAGGAACAATATTTTTTTCCCTATATTTCCTTTAAAATCCACACGGCAGTATCTCCATACGGTTGACACAACAGCAACAGTCCGCTCAAATTGCCCGCCCGAGTCGCGTTGAAATGACGAGGGATGGTTTCCGGTGACGTTGACGATCTGCGCCGGCGCTCTCAAAGTTTTGCTGTGTAATCTGTACATCGAGGCTAAGAGGGACTGCTATTTCAGAGTATTTTATAGATATTTCAACCTATACGCATTTTACAGAATGGAATATTTAATTGGGATTCAGGGACCGGATTTTGTCCTCGTCGCCGCCGATAATGTTGCAGCTAGCAGCATTATTCAGATGAAACACGGTATGACAACGCGTTAGCTTAACGTTAGCCATTCAACCGGTTTATTTAGCTACACCTGCTAACAAACATGTTAGAAATTAAATTAGCCATGTGCTTCTAATGAATGGTGATTTAAGTAGTTTCTTCTTACAATATATTGACATGTAATATGCTACTTTCCCTGTTACTACAGTGTAATCTTAGATTGTGGTTGTAACATGACTAGCAAAGCTAATAGTAGCTAGCATAAGTTACAGTACTGAATAAATCTTCTTATTGTGCTTTCGTACAATCATCTAGTTTTCTATACATGGACAGCTTGCACCGTTTTACATTTGTTGGCTTAAGATTCACTTTGTTCATCCAATCTATTCAAGATTATTTTATTGATAAACGTTCGCAAGGTTAGCACATACTGACCAAGCAGGTTTCTGACACTGACACTGAAAGTGAAAGTGATAACCGTTGTAACGTTACTCTGAATAATGTCTGTGTGTACAATGTCAATGAAGTATTTGTGTTTATTTGTCAGACTACGACAAGATGTTCAAGCTGAGTGAGAAGATTTTGCTGCTGTGTGTTGGAGAAGCTGGAGACACAGTGCAGTTTGCAGAGTACATTCAGAAGAATGTTCAGCTCTACAAAATGAGGAACGGTAAGGACTCCACACAAGTTGATTGTCTTTCACCAATTCAGTTTAAAACGTATCTAGGAGGGAAAATACTTCTTAAAACTCCTGATGGGTCTGATGACTGCTCCTCTTGTCTTTTAGGTTATGAACTCAGCCCAGCAGCAGCAGCAAACTTCACGCGAAAGAACCTGGCAGACTATCTGCGGAGCAGGGTAACTCTCCATATTTATTAAGAGTATAATCCCTTTCAGTATATTTATAATGAATGGGGAACATTTAAAACATAGTAATTTCAGTGTTTATGAGTCTTAACTTCTTTTATTAAAGCCATACAAGACTCAAGGTGTATTTATGATTTTAAAAAGAGTGGAAAATGTAAATGTCTTTAACCACAAACCAGCTTTGTGGGCAGGGTGTAGACTACCCATTGTTATTTTCTGATGCTAACAACACATTTATAGTTTACATAAAACACACATAACATACTTAAAGGAAGTGTAATAATGTAACTATTGTACAAGCCTACACAATTTGCTTCGAGCTGTTTTATCTGTGTGGGAAAACGTTTCCAACAGCACACTTTAAACCAATAGAATCCCAAAATGCAGTTATTTTCTTGCCCAGTTTAAGACCAGCAAATAAAGTGATGTTTGGGAAAAAAAACATATTTGCACTGAAGTTGTTAAAGACCACTTATCAAAGTGAAGGAAGTGTTAGAATTTTATTTTACCTGGCGATTTTTGACACATGCATTAGAATCTGTCTCATTGTTTTATTTGTTGTTGTTGCCACTGGGCTTATCTGGATGCTATAGTATTTTATTGTCAGCCCACTAAACATCAGTGAGCTTCCCATAAAGCAGTGGTTGCAAGCTTTATTCTGTAAAAATTGTTTTCTCATGCCCTAGGAAAATATGATCAGTTGTAGTGAGCAGTATGACGAGAGCTGTGACTATAATCATATAACTGATTTCAGGGGCTTTTTTGTTGTTGTTGTTTAAACCTCATACAACACAGAGAAATGAGTTTTCTTGACCCTGGGTTCTCACAATGTGAAGACTCACTGTAATTATTGCATTCAGTATTTTTTACATGTGTTAAAGTAGTAATTACTGCATAGTGCTAAACCAAAATGAAGGCAACCAGCAATTTTCAACATTCACAGAAAACAAGCTGAATAAGCTGCAGTGTTCCCACAAATGTAAATTCAGCTTGCAAAGGTGTACAATTTTGTGTCACTGTGTGTTCTCTGATCTGCTCCATCTGTTACTGTATGCTTCTAGTACTTGTACTTTCAGTTGTGTATTTTTCCCCCCAATACTCTCAACATTGGTATCCCTGTATATTTTCCTCACTTAACAAAACAGTAGTTAATTAATCCCATGTACCAGTGGTCACCTTTGGAATTAAGTATATTCATCCTGGAGTAATGACTGAACATACCTATAAATATTTTAATTTCTATTTTAAATTAATTACATCCCTCCCCCAGCATTTGCAATCTCATTTTGCTTTAGGGAACAAATGATAAAATCACCAACTAATTTCAGTAAGTTAAACTAAGAGTAACCATATATGGTCGATTTATACATTCAATTTAAAAATATGTAGTAGTTTCTGTTAGATATTAATTTTTATGGTATAATTGAAAATTAAAGCGCAGTAAATGAGGCCTTTCTTGGTCTTGATGACATGACACTGCTGTGATGACTTTAACAAAGTTCAAGTGGGAATTAAATCCCTCTTGAAATTACACACGTGTTTGTGTCATTATCAGCTGGAGACATCTAATCCAAAGCAGCAGATACATTTTGACAGAGCCAGGCACATTTGTCAGCTTGTTGTGAATGGTGACGGAGGTTTCTCCCTCTGAGGATTCATGACAACACCTGAGCCTGCAGCTCTGTCGCCCACCCAGACTGCACAGGTCCTCTAGTTGGATTTTCAAAGTACTGTGGGTTTTGACCTTTAGTACTTCAATGGGAAACATTTTTACCAAACAAAACACTGACAGGGGCAGAATGGTTTTTCATTATTGACTATAACAACAAACAGGCAAATTAACCAGATGATTTATGTGTTTGTTTATGTCTTTATGCTGAACTTGTTTTGCAGTGTGCATTACTATTGAAAACTGTGATGTGTGTAAGTTGAGCTTTTAAGATCTGTTGATTATCAATAATAAAAAAAGATCTTATTTCTTAGTGTAGGGAGTAATGGTCTAACACTTTCCATATAACAAACTCAAGTTAGTTTTACTGATGTTGCCAAAAGTCACAACTCACAAATTGTCCTTGAATAGGGTTTCATTAGACTTTACAATTTATACAGCATGCAGCCTCCTTCTTCTGGATACATCAGGTTTACAGACCTTTAGGCTAAAGTTGGTCCTCATTAGGAAGTCAGAAATAATGAAAAATCTCAAATTTCAATGCTTGATGCAATGAAGACATCTCAACCTGTTCCCAAAACGTAGCAGTGTTTGATATTAAGCTCTACTTATGTGTTTTATGCAAACTTTTCATACTGGTTGATTTGGTTCTGTAAAATATCAGAAAATGGTAAAAATAATAATAATAATAATAATTCAGTTAAATTTCTATTGCGTAAAATTGTAACCAAGTCATCAAGGTGTACTTTACAATGTTATGAAAACTTCCCTCTTGGTGACAGTGGTGAGAAAAATCCTTTTACCAAGAACAAATCTCCAACAGAACCAAACTCGGACCATGTGAACGTTGGTACTTGTCTGACAAACAGTTGAAAATCCATCAATCTTTAATCTTCTATAAGACAACAAAAAGCATCACGGTTGATCTTCAGATAACATTTGTCCTTTTAGTTGACTTAAAACTCTTAAATCAGTTGGTCAAATGATTAACCTCCTTTTCACCAGCTAATCAGTTCATTTACAAACATAGTTCATGTTTTTGTGTAGCTCGCGCTGCTCGAGACATCTCCGCCTCTCCGTGCGTCGCATCTTGTGCACTAATTTGTTAAGAGTAGTGCAGCCGTTGCCTGTCACAATAGCAGAAGGGTGAAAATAATTACAAAAAACAATTAGTGTGGCAGAGAAGGGAATGTGGGACACATCGAACGGGGGATAGGGGTAGAGGAGGAGGAGGAGGAGGAGTGGAGGTCCCAGGGGAAAACAGCCAGGCCCAGTAGACAACACTGCACAGACCGGAGTGTGAGAACGAGTAGGAGTCAACATACACACAAATACAATATACAGTACAAGCGCACAGAGGGACCTATAGGAGCAGGACCGTTTTTTATTTAGTCAAGGTTGTACATGTTGTGGAGGATAACATTTATATTCATGCCTTGCCATAAGCTGCGAGTGTATCGTTATTTTTCGTGCCTCACGGTCATGAATTTGGTTTTATGAGTGCAGGATTTACTAATGCTGCGTTCTCAGGAGTGCTCAAAAAAACTGAAGCAATAGCACTTTCTCCTCTGCATCCCACACCTTCCTCCAGCTATGCTCTTCTTACATTCATCAACCTCCAGAGTACATGGACATTTGCAAATTATGATGTATAAACAGGTTTTTTTTTTTTTTTCATGGTGTTTCTTTCTCTCCCTCCAGAACATTTTGAGAGTGTAGAATATGTAATGTGTCTTGTCCATTTGAATGTGAGACAGAGAAAGAAATCATCCGCTGAAGTCTCGGATTTCATATCAAGTCGAAACCAAAGACAATTTCTTATTTAGCATTTTAAATTGGACCTGAGGTTTATTATTTGAGTCAATAATATAGACTGTGTAGAACGCTTGATATGGTTCCTCTGTCAGGGCCTCCAGCTAATGATGCTTTTCATTATTGTGTATTTTAGAAGCTACTTTTTCAGTTCATCCACAAGTTGTTTGGTCTATAAAATGTCACAGAGCCTAATATAATCTCTTTCAAGTCACCAGCAACCCAGTATATTCAGAGTATTTAGTTTATAGTGGTTAAAAAATAAAGAAAAGCAACAAATTATCACTTCTGAAAATGAGAAATTGTTGATTTTTTTTTGTCTTAAATGACTGAAATGTGCAATTTAAATACTATTTCTAATCATTGAGCAGGCATTTTTGCAGGAAAAAAGCTCTTTAGTGATGAATATACTTCATTATAACTCCCAAAACCTCTGCTCTCCTGTGTGCAGTTGAACTTTGACCCCAGAGGTCAGACTCTCCGACATGGATTTGGAGACCAAAACACTCAAATGTAGATCAGTTCAAAAAACCTTTTAGTCTGTGGAGCTGGCTGCATATGTTGGACTCTTTTAATTAATCTGATTAAATCATCACAGATTAAAGTTTAGCCCAGACAGAAAGACAAGATAATGATCTGCTTTTGTACATTACATTTTTTTTTCCCCCATCCTTAAATAATTTTCTTACCCTTCCGAAAAGAATATATATAATACGATCCCGCTGCCATGTCCAGAGCCCTAGGTTAAAAAACCACTGGCTGATAAATTAATCAGCGGTATATTGTTAATTCTGATGGCCTTATTCCTGCAGGATAAATTACAGATGAGTCCTTGAGTCTGAAAGATGTCATACCCCAGTGGCTGCAGACCTCCGGGAGGTGTAGTTAGCTAAAGTCAGCAGAGCATGTCAGCCACAGAGCGAGCCAAAGCCCGTTCACATACGACTGTGTACTCACCAGCCCGCCGTCCACAAAAACAACTCGGCTAACCTCTGGAGTACAGCATTCACTCAAGCTTTAGAGAGGAGACAAAGAAAGAAAAAAAAAAAAAAAAAAATAGCGGTAAGCATAATCACCTGAGGCCTCGGGTCTGCTGCATGCATATTAGTAATGATACAGAGAAAAACAACAACTGCAAAGTTTTAGGGGCATGGAAACTCTGCATCTGCACAGCTTGTATTTGTTTTACTTTCCCGCTTCATCCACTGTGATGATCCTTGTGTACTTAAGATAAACACAGATTACATTAATGGGCTTTAAATCGACAGGTGGAGCCGGAAAGTTGTGGCGTTGATTGGCAGGCGTAGGAGGCTGTGACATGAGGTTTAATTGATGCAGCAGAACTCGGGGAAGGCAGAGGGTTTATAAATATCTCATTTGATTTTTAGAGCTGTATGGAGAAGCCTCACAGTCATCAGTTTTTGCAGATGCGTGGAGCTGAAGGAGTAGATTTGTCAGTGTGCAAAGTTCAGGTTGTTTATTTTTAGTTTTCCATAAGGCAGCAACAGTTAGCCTCGGTGCGGCGGTGATCTACAGCTGGTCCCACACGGGTTTGTAAAATATTTTTTAGCATGGGCACACAATGGGCACAAATAATTACTGGCGCCATATTGCACGCGGCTCCCCTGCTCCTGCACAGATGAACAATTAATACAGCAGATTGAGGAGAAATGCCAATAAAGAGAACATGCCCCGGGGCAGGGTGCAAAAACAGAGGGAGGGAGGGAGCAGGGGGGAGGTAGCGGGAAGGGAAGGGAAGGATGGGAGTGCTGGAACGTGGAAGAGGAGAGTTTGGGGAGGATTTTTTAGCAGCCTGACCTTAATTTGTGTCACAACTAAAGCTGTTTTTGCTGAGGGTAATTTGACATTTAGCTTTTTTTTGCCGAAGGTTAGATGAGAGGATCGATAGCACTCTCTCTCGTCTGAACTGTAAATATAAAGCTACCGCCAGGAGCTGATTGGCTTAGCACAAAAGCTGGAAACAGCCAGCACCAATAAATCTCATTAATTAACACTAATAATTATGGTAATAACTTTATTTATATAGCAGAGTTACAAAGGTGGTGCACACGGTTACACCAACTCAATTTAAAAGCATAAATTATGGTAAAGTCATCTCAGGGTGATCTACACACTCAGGTCAAGACCTCACAGTATTATCAATACTATAGAGACAACACTTGGTGACAGGAAGAAACTTCCAACTCAGGGTGGGCGGCCATTGGCCTCCACTGACACCAGAGCTGCAATTATTTAGGAGCTGTGTCCACAGGCAGCTGGTTAAGTTTGTTTTTTGTGTATAGTTTCTGTACATGCTCTCTGAAGTTCAGCATTAGCAGCACCCGATGTCCTGGCTACGAAAACGCCCTCAGCTTTCTGGTGGAAGTAGTTCAACTTTTGTCACTTCTTCTTCACCAACTGATCAAATTTAAGCGGGAGGTGGGACTTATATTATCAGCAGGGAGAAGCAGAGTAGAAACTGATCCTGGGTCTTCATGACAAACCAGTTGTTATGTCCTGAACTGCTGCCAGAGCCAGGATGCTGTTTATTTCATTTGTTGTAGATTTAACTTTTCTGAAGTAAATTACACATATCAGACATTTAGAGCAAAACGAGTGTAAGAACACAGTTTATGTAACAAAACTGCAACGATTAATCAACATTATTGACAATAATCCACATTAAAAACAGTCGCCAATCATCTAGCATGCATGGTGGGCAATGTAAACAAGCATTTGTGAACAGAGTTTCTCTTAAAAAGGTGTGAGTTAGACTTCCACATGTCCCACATTGGTATTTTAAAATGTTATGTCAAATAGATATTTCATTTTGGAGGTTGTTGATATTTCTTGAACTTTTGGCTGATTTCCTGTCGTCTTGCGTCGACTGAGTGTTTGTTAGTGCAACAAAGGAAACACAAAACTGCTGCATTTTCTTAGTAAAATCAAGCTTCCAACACTGCAATTGACCACAAAGCTGTTGACAAGTACCTTTCCAAGATGGCGGCAGTCTTGACGTATGCGGGCTAGGGTCGTGCGGCATCTAGCTTTGGAAAATGTGCACAATAGCGTTCATCGGTCAATAAACAATATAGCAGCGGCGGATGCAGATTTCCTTTTAGGATCAGAAGCAGCTGATATGAGCAGCCAAGTTGATTAAAAGATGTATTTCGAATGAAGTATCCATCTTTCTCTTTTTTATTATTAATTAACACATACCGTATTTTCCAGACTATAAGCCGCTACTTTTTTGCGACGCTGGTGCGCTCAATAGTCTGGAAAATACGGTAATTTAAACAGTCTCATGCTAAATTTAAAAGCTGAAAGAATGAGACTTGTTGAACGTAATTCACGTTTTATGCCCATTTGCCCGAGAGATATGGTGTTACCACAGGGACAAATGATCGGATTTCAAAACAAATTATGGCAAAAATTCTTGACTGAGGTTACAATAAGTAAATGTTTTAACAAGACTGTGTTATTATTTGACCACAAGGGGGCAACAGTGTTCAGTCTGTGGCATCAGTACAGCTGGATTATACCTTAATGGAGGTTTATGCCCTCTGAATGTTTTCTACTCTTTCTGTTTTCTTGATTTTTAAAAAAAGATATATTATTCTAATTATCATTAATCCAAAATTTAAATTGTTGGCTAAACATCTTCCCTCACAGAGCAGTAAAAATGTTTCAACTGTTCCTCAAAAACCAGATTGAGCGGGTCGTGTCTTATTTTAAATCTCACAGCAGGTACAGGTGAAGCTTTTGTTTGGCGGCACAACGGTCGGCGTGTTTGTCTGCGAGCAGGGGCGACGGCGGGGGGATAAAACATACGACGTGTATTGTTTGCACGCGAACCAGGGTGTGAGTTCAGGTGGCAGGGTTAACAAGGTGCCTGGTTCCCTCCGAGGTGATATGGGAAGGGAAGGTTATTTTGATGCCAAGTCCATATTATTGCTACATTGTAACCAGTGAGACAGCTGTCGGGTGGGTGGGGGTGACGCCACTGGGGCGCTCGCAGGCTCACAGAGGAGCTCACACACACATAAACACACACATTAAGATATTCATCCTGAGATTCACGCCCATTGTGCACTCTCACAAACACACCGTTTCTCTTTCTCACGTCTGTGTGTATTCGAAATCCATCGTTAACACACACCCACACTGCAGCACGCTCCACAGGGAGCTCCACAGCGATCATCATTGCCCTCGTGGCAAACACGCCGCTAACACACAAGTCACAGGAATAAGCAGGTCGGCTGAGAGATGAATTGAAACGAGAGGGCAGGTGTGTAGATCACAACCCGCCCGGCGTAATGTGAATCATATTTGCCTCCTTGCACGACAGAGAATGCAAAATTATATTTTTCTTGTTGCATTTTAATCAAAAACACTCGACTGCTTCTACCTCAGTCAAGAATTTAGGCCATAAGTTGTTTTGAAATCCGGAAAATTGTCGAGCTTTAAAGGGATTTTTTAAAATGAGAAACAGGAGCTCGCAACAACGAGGGTAGAAAAAGTTGGTGTTTTGGAGGAAGAGAAGGGAGAAGAGGCTGGAAGCGTAAAAGATGTAATTTGAAAAGAGAGAAGGAGGGAGGGGGGAGGAAGGGGCAAGAGAAACGACTTTAGAAGTTTTTAATGAGCCCTGGCGCTACTCCAGGGCACAGGGTGAAGGCGGCGGGGAG
>OOFC01029183.1:9851-28044 GCA_900323345.1 Pseudochromis fuscus | reverse complement strand
TCCCTACAGGTAATGCCTTTTTTTTTTTTTACTCAACATCCATTCCTTCAACACAACTGCTGAGTGTAACAGCCCTGAGACTAATTTAGCAAACAAAGGGTATTTGTGGATCCATCATTAATCTTTAATAGCCCAGAGTTATGGCTGTTTTTAATATAAATGTTTGGAACAGTAATTGCTCCTAAAATGTAGCACAGAATAGAAATGAACTGCGAGAAATTCTTTATCTAACAGTCCCATAAGTGTTCATCACTGTACATCAGAGAAAAGGGGTTTCCTCACTTGTATGTACACGGACGCAGCACTGAGCACAGCTGACCAGCCGGCTGGTCCCGTCCTCTGCAATATGAGGGTTAGATAGCTGTCCCTCCCCGCCGTCATTCATCTTGCTGGACTGGGTGTTGAAACACATTTCAGGGATGAGCGGTTTGGACCACTGACGTCCCCCAGGACGGTTCACCAACGTCACACTCGAACTCCCGCTACTGGACTCAGACTAGAAGGAAGACAACGTTCAGAGGTTTGTCATAATACTGTTTCAGACATTCATTGGACAATGTACAACACCACTTTAAACATGTTTACCACTAAGTTTATCATGTTATCTTAAGCTGAACTAATATACTAAACAAAATGCAACAATTAAATTCATAGTTATTTCACTTTCTTTAAAAAAAATAATAATAATAATACAAATACATTGGCTCTTTCTACAACAGATTTAAGCTACAATTAAGGTAGCATTAATAAAGACTGTTGCCATGAGCTTTAATATAACAATAATGTTTCTATTACTGGTTTTAGTCCTTTGAGCACTGACAAAAAAACTGCCCTAAACTGTCGATCATGTTGTTTTCTCTGCCACGTAAAGATAATTTTGTCCATTAAATATTGATACAAAAGAAGAGAAAAAAAATGACACACAAATAACACAACAAATATAATAAAAGCAGAAATGGCCATTAGCTCTGACCTGATGGTGAGTGTGGAAGAGCAGGCAGATGGAGCAGTACGGCGCCTGCTGACCCATCCTTTTGTTGTATTCCCTCTCTGCCCGGGGGTTATACGGCCGACACTGCCACAGCTGGGTCAGTGGCTTTGCCCACTCCTCCTTCTCGTCTTGTTCATATTCCACATTTCCATACAACTCTGTGGAGGAGATGATGGGGTGGGATACACAGTGTTAGTGTGGATAAAAGCTAAATCTGAATAATGATAAGCTGATGAAACATAGTCGGAGAGAATGTAATGGAAAGAAAGAAGTCCTTAGCAAGGCTTCAAATATTACATTTAAATATGGTGTATGGTGCACTACAAGTACAACTACATGATGCAGATGTATGAAACAACACACCATCATCACTGTGTAGCTCTCTGATCAGAGGGTGATGGCGAGGCAGTTTACAGAGCTCTGCTTGCTGCTGCTTTTTCACCACTGACTTGCAGTACGACTGCTCTTCTGACACCTGCTGGAGGAAGAAGTGAACAGCAAGACATCACGTTAAAAAATAAGCCACTTTATTCATCTATAGAATATGTCTTCTAGTGTATCCACCATGGTGAGGCATACTGGGAGCTCTGTACTGGAATGTAAACATTTCTCAGATAAACATCAGGTCCAACCATCCCTTTGAGAATGCTGTCACACGTTGTAACTACTTACGTGATGATTCTGAGGAATCACCTTCACCTCATCGTGTACTGGTATCGTGACGGGAATGGTGTCTTTCAGGATGGTAATGCCATTATCCACAAGGGGACATTGGTTACTCTGTGGTTTAGACAGTATGAATAGTTTGAATAATATTTGTTAAACCTGGTCATCAACCTCATCAAGAATTGTTTTGTTAGTAAGATTAGTAACGATGCTGCGTTCACACAGATTAGTCTGCAAACATCATGCAAGGAAGCCACACCAGTACAGAGCCACCGAAAAGTCTTAGTGTTGCTTTTCTTTGAGTCTCTACATGCACAGCAGGAGAGTTTAACACAAAGCAGTTTGAGTGAAAACTAAGAGTTTGTTCAGCCTGAGCTGAGAGTAACTCTGGGTTATTTCAGTTCCAGAAATAGAGATGAATCCACATCTCAGAGACCAGTTCACTGAGAGGTCACTGGAAAAGTGAAAGTACTACGAAGCAAGGAAATGGTTAAACGCTACTTAAAACAACTTACTGTTAAATGCACAGAGACAACGATGCATGCACAAAATCACACATTCAAACGTGCCACACACAGACCTTGTGTCTATCACTAAACTCAGTTAAAATATAAACACAGACCTTTCGCTTGTTGTTCTTTGGAGCCTCCATCGCCACTTTGTTCAATTGTTGAAGCTGAGTTTGGGTCTGAGGGGGAACAGACACACTGATAGGCTCAACTTTTGGCTTCTCCACTTCAGCCGGTTCTTCAATTAGCTTTGACACTTTGGGTTTGTCCTCCTCTTGATCTCGCCCCACAGGACTCTGTGCTTCTGATTCATTCTGTGCTACTTTGGTGAAAACGATGTTAGACACAGGCTGTGGTGCCACTCGCTCACATCCTGGTGCCTGAGATGACGACTGGACCTGTGTGTGCGACGGCGTGCAGGTTTTGTGCTGGAGGTGACGTGGCTGGTGCTCTCTGGCGTAGCTGTGCACCTGCAGCTGTGTGTGAGGCTGCCGCTGCTTTTCCAGAGTGTAGCTGTGCACCTGAAGAGTGTCTTTTGGACTCAGCGTCCGGTGGAAGAGCAGGCTGGCCACTCCCATTTTGCGGGCAGGCTGAGCTGTGGCATCCATCCACGAAGGCGTCACTGAAACCGACAGATGTCCATTTCTGTGCTGAGACTGAGATGAGATTGCAGGTGCGCGGGTCTTGGTATAATGAGGAGGACGGCCTCCGTCACTGCTTTGGGTCAGGCCCCTGTGAAATGGATCCATTAAAGTGAGCTTGGTTGGTGTGACAACCAACTTTGGTGGACCTGCAAAATGAATCAGAGGAAGAAGAAAAAAAAAAGGCAAATTTTTATTTATCGTTTTATTTTCTTGGTCCACAAAGCAGTTGGTATTAAAGCTCCCCTGCAGGAGTACAGCCAGTACAATGATGTAGGGGTTAAATTACCTTTATTTCTCCTGCCATCTTGTACAATATTTCGTGGAGGTATAAGACTCAGCCTGGGACGTTTTCCATACTGCTCTTCCTCATCTTCATCCTTGGGAACAACCTCTTCAGGCACCTCCAGACACACCCGGTGTCTCTTGGTCTCTATCCTGTGTGTAGTGCTGAGAGTTTACCAAACACAAACACAGGACAGAAGATTGTACAGAGATGAGATCAGAAAGTCTTCCTCACAGACACTTTTCATTGCTGTACAGTGGTTACTTTTGAAAAGACACATTTTAGTAATGGAAAAGGGCAGTGTGCATTTAGGGAAGCACCAGGTTTCAGGATGCTTTTTACCTGTGGTTGTTAACAACACATAAAATCAAAGAATAAAAAAGCATTTTTTTTTAAAAAAACTAAAATGAAATTATTCCCTTTTCAAAAGCTAATGTGAAAACTACTTTAAAGAAACAAGTGTGAGGTTGACACAAGATGCTATGCTCCAAAAAGAAAAAAAAAACAAAAACATGCATCTGTTGTGTTTTCTTAATTTAATCCACAGTGACCTGACTGCCACGTATTAAACAAAATATGATAAAATACAAAATAAAATTCCTAACTGACTCCAAAACACAAAGTCCAGCTGTTAATCACTGTCTTTCAGCAGTTATGTGGTGACTGCAGCACTTGTTTACCATCTGCAACTCTTGAATTTTACACCTGAAATCAGGGAAATCCCCTCCACGTCCACCAAAGTGGTTCACACAGAGCTATAAAGCCTCGATGATCTGTTTAATTATACATTATATGACATGGGCATTGTTGATGTAAAGCTCTGATACACTTACATGTGATTCAGAATTATGGTTGATGAAATGCACAGAGAAATAAATATTTTTTTAAAAACAGCATTTGTTTGAAATAAACACATCCCAGTGGTACCTGAAAGTCTTTTAATAATTACCCAGTAATTTATTTTGTCATATATTACCTCTGCTGTGATTCAGGTCCTCAATCGAATGATCAGTTAGTGAACTGTAATGTATATTTTATAATAAGGACTTAACAGTTTACAACTCTTTCTTTATACAATATTTAGGTTTGATTTACACTAGTTTAAATAGACAGTTGCCCTATGTTAGCTTTTGTTTCTTATTTGTCTACGCCACAAATTCAATGAGCGTTGGATTTTGCATTCAACCCCAACCAAAAAGTTGGAAACACTGACGGTCTTCGATTTACAGGAATTGGGTTTCTGATGTCAGAGCACAACGACCAGAAGCACTAAAACACCTAAGCATGCAACACAAAAACATATAGGAGGACATTTGGTAAAAGTACTTACCTCCTCCGCTCTGCATCCTCGACACAGCTTTCAAAAGAGCAACTGTTGCTGCTGCCGGTGATATCAGTAAAGGAGTCGCCCAAGAACTCCTTAGCCTCTGGGGTGGGCTGCGAGTGGTTGATGGGTACCACATCTCGCCCTGCCAGCCACTGTTCATAACGATCTGGCTGGAATTTCCTCACAAACACATCCATGGAAATCTTCACCATGTCTTTACGACAAGAGCACTGAAAGAATACAAGACACAAACAGACGGTTACAGTGATAGTCTGTCACGTTCATTTAAAACATGGTATAATTATACAAATGTCTTCATTATGACCCTATGAAAATAAAAATCTGATTTGGTTAACATGCACGATTGTTTCTCTAAGCTGTGACTGGTGGTTCTCACCAAAACGGCCTGCTTGCCGTACTCAATCCATCTCTCCGTGGCAAAGTTGGTGGACTCTGCACAGTTGAAGCCGTGGTTGAAACCAGCATGATAGGCATAGGGGAAAGTTACCATGAACTCACCAGCCTCCTGAGTGATCTGAGAAAGACGTAATAAAATAATTAGTAACTGCAGAGAATATATTTAGCTTGTGTTTTAAGTACAAACAAGAGGTGGCCCGTTTAAAATACAACTGAACAAAAAAGTCCTCTGTTACCTTTTCAAAGGGAATGCCATATTTCTTCAGTATTGAAGGAGAGATAAGAGTCATCTTGTGCCTTAAAAAGGCCTCACAGTTTTGAGCACTGCCAGGAAAAAACCCTACAGAAAGAGAGAACAGAAATTACACTGAATTACTGAATACTGACTGTATTACCCCTGTGACTGTGTTACTCCCAGCACTGCTTGTTGGGAGTAACACATTACAAACGTAAAGCAGTGACAGTAATATATTACTGTTTTGCAGTAATATAAACACATTACTAATAAAATTTACATAATATTATACCAGATCTCAGTAAATCAATCTCAGTAACACGCGTTACAATGCATTTTAACCCGAATAGGTATTGGTTTTTTTTACGTATTATTACAGGCAAGGGAATGCTTGGCCGCATCACTGAAGTGATTTCTCCAAACTGAATAAATATTGCACATAGAAACACAAAACCGCTTTGCTAGCTCAATCATGTTGTAACTAGAATATTCGCTAAAAAATAAATAAATAAATAAAAATGTAACTGATAGTTGTGCTGACATCGCCGTCAGTTTTAAGCTAACATGCATGACAACAACTCAGCTGATCTTTATCTGCAACAAACTTATATTAACAGTTTTATTTAAATACAGACAGCAGATTCCCAGTGTCAGCACCAGCACAAATATCTGTCTTTTAATAAACTGACCAGCAGGTGTTTTATTTCAGCTGGGGCATGTCACTCCAGTTTAATGTTTTGTTGCCATGGAAACCACACAGACTTGGGCAATAAGATAGGTGGAGTAATATTTGTCATTTGAGCACAGGCTACATGTTCTGTCTTGTTCATTTGAAAACATTCTAAATGTCTTCTTGGTGAAAGTAACTCAAAAGTAATGCAAAAGTAGTGTAACGCATTACAATTCAAAGACAGTAATATTGTAATATAATGGATTACTTTCAAATGACAGTAACTAGTAAAATATAGCGCATTACATTTTGGATGTACCTTGCCCAACACTGGTGTTAAGTACACAGTTTTGTATCATGTATGCCTACAGAAAAACATTCCAGTGAGCTCCTACCTTTAGCCAAACGCTCCAGTCTTTTCCCGTGCTCTGGAGGAACACAGTACCTGCAGACAGTCAGATGATTAAACTCATATAGTGCATTTATTCAAAGGCTGCAATTTTATTTTTTTTTTTTACAAGGTGTGCACATTCATTAGTCAAATACAATGTGTTGTGAGATGCTACTATATTTCTCAATGAAAACACCTTTTCTCCCACCACTTAAAAAAAATAAATAAATCATCATCATCATCATCATCAAGTGTTGTGAGCTGAGACTCCTCCATGTGGTAGAGAAGGTATTATATAAACACCCACATGAGTTTCACTGAGTTACTGTGCAGGAGTCTATGCCTTATAAATGCATCTGATCAAAACAATCATGCATCTTTACCATGACTTGGGCTCTCCAAAGTGCAGGTAATTGATACTGTAGAGGTCCATGTCCTCAGTGTGCCAGGCAAAGGTGGTCTTCCACATGCCAAAATACAGGTAGGGAGTATTAACACCCTCAATAGTGATGCCGCTGTCACGTTCCACAGTATCCAGAATTGTGTCCAGGTGGCAAATGTTCCACTCTGTGACACCCTGTGGGAGTACAGGAATAATACAAAATCAATAGACCAGACCTGAAGCAGTCACTACAATCAGTGAGGTTATCAGCATCCTTTGTGTACTCAGGTCAGCAGGTACACACAGGGAAAAAAAAAATAGAAAGATCCTCAATACTAGTTCATATTCATTATAGTACCAACATCCAAGGAATGCTGACTCACTGGGTCGTATAAGCTTCCGTTAACGTCTGCTCCATATATGGGAGGGTTAAATGTCACATTCTTCCAGTACTTTCTTTCCAGCTCCTCAAAGTCATCGTAATGTGGACTACAGAACCTGTAAAAGCCATTATCAACAGTTAATTAGTGCCAACACAATAAATACGTTTTCAGCATGAAAAAGTTACTTATGCAGTATTAAAACACAACAAATGTTTGTTTTGGTTTTTTTTAACTCACTTGTCACTGTTGGCAATCTTGCGAAACTCTCTGACAGTCATGGACTTCTTCTGGATGTTGTACTGCGTGAAAAGCCCCGACTGGCCAGTCACCACCTGCTGAATGGGTGCAGGTATCACCAAATCATCGATGTCGTCGTAAGAACTTCTAGGCCGCCACTCCTTTGGTGGAACAATCTTGGAGGAAGAGAATCAACAGTGAGTTACTCTGTCTTCTTAACATTGTTTGCACTAAAGTTTATTTACCAGCAAAGCTTTGCAAACATGATTTTTTCTGACAAGCTGGTGTACACATGTTGACAACATAAGATGTGACGACATTTAACATGCGTCGGAATAATTTCAGAGATAAAACAGATATAAGATGATGATTGCAGGCTTTCACATTTGTTCACTGGTTTTGTTGCTAGTAAATACGATCCAATAAATATTACACACACTGTATTAGTACTTACTTTAGCCAGGCCTGCTTTATGAGCTCCCTGGGACTCAACATATGCAATGTAGCGGCTGAAATTCTTGAATTCCTCAGCAGTGGGATAAAAAGTCATGATCCCCTTGGAACCATGGTTTTGGGGAACCACGTCTGACGCCATCCCAAAATTCAACGGCAGCTCCTGTAAATTGTAAAAGCGGAAAGTGCAAATGTATAATGTGATGTTTTGATGCGCTACAATTGAACTGCACTGTCAATAACATCATCTTTAAAAATAAATAGGTTCTATGTGCACTCACACATTTTTTATCTGCTGTTGCGACAAAAGAATTTCCCCAGTGTTGGATGAATAGAGTTCTATCTTGCACACTTGTTTTTTGGTTTTTCTTTTATGTATATATACTGTTTAAACGTACTGTGTATATATACTCTGACATAAATCCCGTTGATACATTTTAATTCAAATGTTTAATAACACTATCTAATATTTAAAGTTTTTAATATTACTATTGTAATTTTTTGTTAGTTCCTTGTTAGTATACTTTAGTGTAGTTGTGTACATACTGTAGAGTGCATATTACATTGCGCTAAGTTTATATCTTATTTGTTTTCTTCCTTGTGTATGACCATAACCTGGCGCTGTAATGAAAAAGTTCCCAAGTTGGATTCAATAAAATACCCCTATCTATCTATCTATGAATGATACATTTTGAATGAACACAATCTCACTGCTATATCTTTTTGCGAGATCACTCCTACTATCTTGCATTAGTACAAACAGAAATAATCTTACTTAAGTCTTAAACGTCCCTGTTCCAAGTAATGCATGTGTAAAAGCAGTTTTCCATTACAAAGAATGAGCGCACCCCACAGTGTTGTGTCATGCGCAAAAGATGCAGCTCTGAGAGTCAATGCTTTGTAGTGAATCAGAGGAGCCAACTCTCATCGAATGAGAGCCGGCTCCCAGTTTTATCCTTCTGCTGCTTACTGTGCTTAGCTCTCAGGATGCAGTCAGACCTGGGGCAATTTAAATTTTTGACTCGCTTGTAGTCATGAAGAGTACAAACAACACACAAACCATTCATTTTTGAAAAGTTAAGCTGAAATATGAAGCTACAAAAAATCCTAAATTATGAGCCATTTGAGAGTCAAAGGAGCCGGCTCTTCTTTAGAAACTGAGCCACAAGAGCCGGTTCTCTGAAAAGAGCCAAACTTCCCATCACTAGCACCTGAACTCGGCTCGTCTTGGGAGCGTTTCCATTACAGAGGATAGTCCAACCACCATGGTGCTGGTCATCAGGTGAAGGAGGAGAAAGTTCATGAAGTAATCTTCAGAATTCTATTGTTGTAGTGTCACAGACAGCAGTTTGATGATTGTTTCAGGCGAGAAATTGTTTTAACTTTAAATATGTTGTTCATCAAATTACAGCCTGGTTTAAAACTCCCTCTGACGTTTTTGGAGATGTGAGGCAATGCTACAACCTCCCAGCTGTTAATGCACATTGGACCGATCTATTTAGTGTTTTTCCATGCGTTGTAGAAACGTGTTATCCCGACCGAGCAGACTGTCGGCTTGCAGGTACAAATGTTTGCGAGCCGCGCAATGATGACGCAATGACGATTCCGACCAATAAGATTGTAGTACCTGCTAGTACCTGGCCGGGTCGTTTTTTGGAACCGCAGGAGAGCAGGTCCAAAGAAAGTGGTACCAGGTACTTTTGTCAATGGAAAAGCAACACAACCCGAGTAGAGTTGAGTCGGTATCATGTAGTGGAAAAGTCCCATATGTTACAACCTTCCCTCATTATGGTAGGGAAGAAGCTACCATGGAGACGCTACCTCTCCCGATTGGTTAAATTCCGCGTCTCTGCGGACAGACTGTTAAAGGCCAACTAAGCTAACATTGGCTCATGTGTTAAAAGCTGTGTCCCAATTCAGGGTCTGCATCCTTCGAAGGACACAGCTATAGAAACCTAACACATGAGCCAAACTCGGGTAACGACACATAACATATCATCAGCACTGGCTAGTCTGATAGTATATCAGTGGTATTCAGGTCCCATTTAGTTCAGGTCCAGCACATGACAGTGCCAACTACCACATGCTACTGGACGTTAACTTTGTAACTTAACTTTATGTCTTCGTGAGAGCTGGCGTCAGCTAACTCCACATTAGTCCATGTTAACACCGTGATGGGATGAGATTAATCTCTGGAGCACTGATTTAACCACAGTTACGCTGCCTAGCCGCTCGAGCTCATCCGTATGGTGTGCTGTTAGCAAACTTAGATAGAGCTAACTTTAGCGTTCTCGTGATAAGAATTTAAAATTAAAATAATTAAGGACACGTCGGGCATTTTTACAACAGCGTCGCTTTGTACGACTGTTTGAGTTGACTATTACAAACAACGCAGGCGATGAAAAACTATAACTGGCCAAGTCAACAACGTTTGTGCCAGGAAATAGACGATACCCAAACCTAGCATCTACATTAGCTGCAGAGCTAGCACAGTCACTAGATTAGCATTGCGAGTTTAGAAGCGAAGACTATACTTACCACCTGCTAACGGCTGATTCAGAGGTTGTCCCTTATGCTGCAAATACACGGTAATCACTGGAAACTGCGGTTGGGAACATAACAGAGAAATGACAGCCTGCTAACTAAGCCCCTAGTGAGTAGATCACTATCCTCCATTACCACCTCTACGCATGCACACGCACCTCCAATTTTGTTTACCACAACACGCATGGGACACGCTCGACCAATCACAGAGCTGCTCTGATGTGACGTCGTAGGATGGATGAAAACATATTTTTGTGAACACTAACTATATGAAATTGGGTAAATTGTTGCACTTTGGATTAAGATTATAAATTAAGGGACAACTGAGTTTTAAAATTAGATAGTAGATGAATATTTTATAAGTTTAACCACCTGAACAACACAGAACACTTTTGAAAATAATTTAAGAAACAGATAACACATAATGGACTGTGGTAAACAACAATAATATGTGTTGTTTATAGAACTGATTAAATCAGGCAGACTTCTGAGAGGAGTCTGCATTTTTTTTATAATTATAAGAAATAATTATGAAAGATAATCTGATTACACTAATGCAGCTAGTCTCAGCACAGATGTCTGATACATGAGTTCTGTTGCAAACATCCTAATTTTCAATCAATGTTTTTCCCCAAAACGATTGTGTCTTTTTATGTAAGGTCAATTTCTTAATTTCTAATACATTCTCATAATTTCATCAAACATCACTGAAGAAAAACAAGCAGACAAACAAGTAAAAACACCTTTTGACTGTGAACATCTGTTTTATTTCATGCCAGGAAAGGCACATTCATACACTGAATCCAACTGTTTTGATAGGATATATAATGTTATATGCATCTACATTCAGGCAGTGCATATATTATGATTCCAATGAATAAATGCAACAATAACATTAACACATTTTGTTAACCACAAAAAGATATAGCACATATGAGCACTGACAATTTGTATATGCACACTTTTAGCATAAGAGGAAGTACATGTGCACCCTGTAGTCCAGACAGTTTTACTGACCTTTTACACCAGAGGAGACATACAGTACATGGCATCAGCAGCACTTGTTGGTTTTTGGAAAGTCCATAGAGAATATATGTTTTAGAGCCACCAGTTCTAGGTCAGTTTCTACTTCATTTCTTTCTAGCTTGTTCCAGTTGCATAAAACCAGCCATGTTGCATCTGCATTCTCTTAAAATGCATATTTAACAAACCAGCATGATGAGCACTAATGTCCCTCATTCATTTTAAAGGGACTCTCCTTTGGCTGACTCATATTTGATTTTAAGCACTGGACACCCAGTTTCAAACTCACTGATTTACACCCTCTTCTACTCAAAACAGTAAAATATCCGTCAACAGAGAAGCACTGTCAGGGAGCATACTAGACTGTGCTTTTACTTGCACCTTACTGTCCCACTATGAGACAAAACATCATCCATGAATGAATGTCTTTCATCGAGCAAAATGCTCTGCTCGTTCTTTCAGTCTGACACAAATACATAAATAGGGTGGACTAGAGTAGGAACTTACTCTTGATTTGCATTTTTCAGCTTAAGACACAACAGCTCAAAGCGGTCAATACAACCACAAGTTGTCATGGAAGTTGTTGTTATTTCAGAATAAAATAACCCAAATAATACTTACAGATTGAGAAGAACACACATTTGATTAAAGAGGAGTGCACTGGGAATTTCTCTACATGACAATATATTGCAGATGTCTGAAACAACCCTCTTATCTTTTCATATTTTGAACTCATGCACGGCCTCAGTACTTTGTATCCTTAGGATAATATATAGTATTGAAGAAGTGGCTGCTAAAATTACGGAGGAGGACCTTTTGGCATCCGTGTTAGTTTATGCCTGTTTTTGCAACCAGTTTGCATAAATCCCTTATTGAATATTACTTAAGTTTCATGCAACTATAAATTGATGACTTGGTTACATTGTGCTTAACACCGACACATAGCTTTTTTTTGCTTGGGTTTTACATGAGAGTTCAGTATATGGAAAATAAATTGCTGTAATTTGGTAATCTATCACCCAATTTTAGTGAGAATAGCTGTGACTGTGAGTCTTCATGTATGGCATGGTGTACACTGCACATTGTATGGATGTGATTAATAGGTGGTTAGACTGGAAGTGAACAGTGACTTTTTTGTGTTTCTCCTTCAGTCTGCATGTGACACAATTATTAATTACATGTTGCATGTACATTGGTATATATCTTTAACCCATCTCCCATTACCACCTAGGCAGTGTTTGATAATACATCAAAATCATCAACACTTTAGCTTTAGTCCTCCACCACCAGTCACTGGCGAATCAGAGCTCTGATCCCTCACTTTACAACATATTATTGGACCCAACCATAAGTTAGCCATCTTGTAAAGGTAGAACAGAAGCTCTACAGTACTTTAAAGACTATTCAGGATAAATGCGAGGAAATTCCAACACCATGTCTCAGATTTCAAGCTCCTTGTATCTTGTAGTCAGTTCTTCACCGCAAACATTTCATACACAAATCATGAATGGACAGTCCCTCTGACCTTCAGGTATTGTGTTGTTTTGCAAACATGGGTGGATGGAGCACAAACTGGTATCAAAAAGCAAAGCAGAAACTGACGGGGTATTTGCATCCGTTCCTCTCACCATAAGTTCTTTCCTGCTTTATCTTGGAGCACCAGTAGTCGTCCGCATCCTTAAGATGTGGCCCTGTTTACAACAGCTCTCAGCCTCAGAGCCTTAAGAACACATGCCACCTGCCGAAAAAGGCCTTCTACTTGGTTTTGTGATAAAACTAGACTCCTTGTTGGTTATTTGTCCATTGGCTTATTGATTTTCAGAGTATGAAAAGTGTCACTGGGAGCAATTGTTTTCCCTGTGTCTGTCTTGCTGCTGTCTTTTCTAGACATGTCAGGCTCCCATAGAAAGAACTCGTGGAGGAGGGTGTTGACAGTGTCAGGACACTCCATCATCACCATGTGACTTCCTTCCTCAATGACTTTCAGGAATGCAAAAAGGAGGATCTGGAAACAGAGACAAAATGAATGCAGAATATCACACCAGACAGCTCCACAGGCCATTACTCTAAATTAGACAAATCAACCCTTGTTCATGTACATAGCTGAAGATGTGCTATACCTCTGCCATGCGCTGGTCCTCATCCATTGGCACAAATTTGTCACACATGCCATGAACCAGAAGGATGGGCACAGTGAGCTCGGCGTGGTAGACCTCATCTCCCTCGGGCCAGTACTGACCACTCATCATGGCTCGCAGGACGAATGGAGACACGTTGAAGGCATTGCCCTGCTTCAGCAGCTGCTTTTCTTTGGCGCCCTGACGGGCAAATCCAGCTCTAAAGGTCAGAAAAAGAGAAGAAATGTCACCTGACATTGTTGGGGAAGTTTTACTATATAGTGTCACAGTTTTTAGCGTTCATTTTGCCATCATGTAAATGCAGATCTTACTTGAGGAAGCTCCAGGCCAGACAAGGTGACAGACAGTGAAGGACGCAGGACGGTAGCTGGAAGATGGAGCAGAGGCTGGGCTCCAGAGCTGTGGGACCTCCTCCATTAATCATCACCACCTTATGGACTAAATCAGGATACTCATGGGCCAGGAAGGTGCAAAATGACACTCTGGAGGAGATATAAGGTGTAGCGCTTGTTAACATCAAGTTGATTATTGCTAGAAAAGTAACTTTGATCATCTGTCCACAGACATTTACAGACTTTTTCACAGCTCAGTGATTCATAATGAAAGCATCTCCTGAATTCTCACCCATATGAGTGGCCGATGAGAATGTTGCGTTTACGAGCGTATCTTTTAAATATGGCCCGGAGGTCCTCTGCCAGGGCATAGAAGGTGTAAGCTGCTGCAATCTGTGGGGCAGTGCTAGCTCCATGTCCTGCCAGGTCCGGCGCAATGACCTCATAGCCCAGCCGAGAGAAGAAGTCCAGCTGGCTGCCCCATATGTCTAAAGAGCCTCCCACACCGTGCACGAAGAACAGCGCTACATCAGAGTGCGTTCCTTTGCAGCTCGAGATTACCCTCTCTGAGTCAATTAGCACCGTGCGCTTGGGCTTGCGACGGCGGCGGCGAGGTGGTGGAGCAGGTTTCTGCTCCCCAGGAGGCGGAGGAACTGGAGGAGGAACAGGGTTAGGGTCTGGAGAAGAGGCTATTTCTTTGTAGTCAGCCAGTTCCACCTCTACAGTGCTACAGGGCTCCAAATCCCCATCCTGACACTGCAGGATCTCAGAGTGCAAAACATCCCCGAGATTCTCGATCACCAGCTGGCCGTTGCGGTACACTGTGATCTTCCTCTTGCAGTGGACGCTGCTGCCGGCGTCACTGTCGTTACTAGAATCCTCAGGAGAGCTGTCATCATCACAGTCAACATCTGTCTTGTCCTTTCCTGTGACCTGCTTTTCTGTTTCTATGGGCTGACGCTCGGGGACGATGTGCCGCACTCGCAGGACTCTCCCAGGTTTCACCTCCACAAATTCAAAACCATCGGAGGGTTCTGACGACTCCAGGGGCAAAACCAGACTGGCAGCCTTTCCAGTCAGACAGCACAGTATCCCTTCAGTGATGCTGGTCAGCATGGTGCTTCCCTGCAGAAACAACAACACAGACACAGAAAAACAGGTCATCACTAAGATGCTTCAATATGAATTCAACAAAAAACACATTTCAAGCAAAAATGGGTCAAGTTGCAGTGTTTGCAAATGTCAACCCTCCACAGGCAGATGTGAAGCACAGCTTGATTCCTATAAAATTGGACCCACGCTGTTTCCTAGCAACAGTTACAAAGAAACGGTCTTCTTTATCCTCTCATCAGTAAACAGCACATGTTTAGTGAAATGAAACACACCAAGAGCAAGGATGCTTTCAGGATAACATCATGCAAATTCAGTGAGCTCCAGCTGTTGCAAAGCTCGACTCTCACACTCACCTGGGTGACAAAGCAGCTTAGCATTGGTAGACTCCACGTTCATCGACAAACAACAGAAGAAAAACACTTGTTCTGTATTAGAGTTTCAAAGTCAGGGAGGACTCACCATTCACAGTCCGACCTATGTGTGTGTGCTATTAATAATCCCTCCTTTTCACATGGTCAGAATGAGGATATATATAAATAGAAAGAGTCAGTCATAGGCCATGACTGTGTACATGTCTGTGAACTGTATGTCTCATGACAGTATGATAGCAGTTCCCCGTTTCCAGTGGAGATGAGAGGAAAAACCTGCTCAGGTCTTGTCACAACCAGACTGTATTTTAGTAATAATAATGGTTGGATTTATACAACGCTTTTCTAGACGCTCAAAGCGCTTTACAGAGACCATTATTCATTCACACCCAGTCATACTAGTGGTGGTAAGCTATGATAGCCACAGCTGCCCTGGGGACTGACGGAGGTGTGGCTGCCAGTCTGCGCCTACGGCCCCTCCGACCACAGACGAGGCAAAGGTGGGTAAAGTGCCTTGCCCAAGGACGCACCGACAGCAACTGGGAGGAGCAGGAATCGTACCAGCGACCCTTTGGTTGGTAGACAGCTGCTCTACCACTTAGCCACTGCCATCCCACTATTTCATCAGTAGTTTATACAAAGCATTATCAGCCCTTACTTTTGATACAAACACAGACGGGTTATCTCAGGAAACAGATCAGGAAGAGTCACATCTACAATACATGGCAGGTAAACAGTGCATGGTGTGGTGCACATCACTGTCTGTAGCCCAGACTGTACATCACTGCTCACATTTATTGTAACATGTAGTTTAGATTATGATTGTGTTTCAAGCTGCTTAATTAAATATTTAAAAATTACATATAAGCACCTTATGATATTGATTTAAAAAAAAAGCTGAAGTAGTGATCTTCATTATGGATTCAATAGCAATTATGTTTTTGTAGACTCATGTTCTATAAGGTGGATATACTGAAACAATTCATAAGGCAGCTCTGCAGTCCCCTTCAGATCTACATGTACCAATTATTGAACACCATCATTGTGATGTTATGAATTCATAATAAGCTGTATATTTGTATTTTTTAGAGTTCCACTTTCTTTTGGTTAAATATGTGGATGCAATGTTTGAGGTTTGTTTTTTTTTGTAGGCTCTGGTTCTTTTGTACAACACGTTTTTATATTTGTTATATTCCATAGAGCCTATTTTTGTTAAAATGTATTTTTCCATGCTCTGAGTTTACATTTAAATTGCATTTTGGAGCAATTTGGCACAAGGATTTCCTTGAGGATTTATAAAGTTACATCTTATTTTATTTTTTCTTATCTTATGGAGGTTCAACAACAGCTTTGTGTGCACAAGATGCTTGATGAGTGCTTGTGTCTGTGCATGTTGTTGTTGCTAACAGGATGAAGGTCAGTGCATGAAGTGCTATCTAGTTACAACCTGGAGTAAATGCGAAGTGTCTAATCTGCCTTTCCACAGACATCAAAATGGAGCATCAACACAAGCAACATGCCCTGAACCTACCTACCTATCTACCTACCTACCTACCTACCTACCTACCTATCTATTAATCTATCTATCTATCTATCTGTCTATCTATCTATCTGTGGATGGACGGATGACCACCTCAATCCACCTCAGTAGCACAACATTCAGCAGCACTGATCATCAACCCTGTAACATTTAAATCACGGATTCTCCTCCTGACCTACAATCCATCACTGCATCTGAAACACAGCTGAGGGGAGCGAGTGGACAGATTCTCTGACACCCACGAACCCTACAGTCAAACACGCTGAAGGTTACTCAGCCATGTTGCCATGTTTTTGTCTGCATTGCAGAATAAATTGGTTGATGTGTCTGAACGAATCGTCCGCTAACACACATTTTGGTACAGTGTGTGCTGCTCTATCTCATCAACACGAGTCTCCAATACACGGAGCAGCCTGACATGAAAGCTGCTGCACGTGAAATGCGTTTATTTGTAAAATACAAATGACACCTTTATAACCTCGTGTCTGTGAAAATTAAATTAAATAAATGCACAAATGTCCTGTTGCTTAGCTGGTTGTATAGACACACGATTTCAAAAACACCACACTGCAGGCTGCAGACATATTATTATAATAACACATATTGCATAACATTTTTAATAAATGTAATAAATAAACCCAATAAATTCCGTCGCATATGTGACACATTAAAAATCCGTGACATTTAAATGCGCCAGCTCTAAAATCGCAGCGTTTATATTATTGATAGATTATTTTTGCGCTGTCACAGGACAAACACACGCAGTCATCGTGCAGCTGGGTATTGATGCTGCACGATAAACACCAGCTAACTAGACAACACGATGCAAATAAAATCGATTCCTTACCTGCAGAATTACAGATGATTAAGGTGATGGAGAAACCTGCACCAGAAGATGACCGAAATGGGAAAAACGTTGCATTTGGCGCAACAATTAGTCTACGCTAGAGAGGCTGCAAAACAGTACGAGCTTCTTATTGGCCTCATTAGACTGAACGCAGTGGGCTTTGAATTGAAGATGGAGCATGCATCTATAAAAGTGTGCCAATTGCATTTCAGTAGGATACCCATTACGATAACAAACGGCAATGTTGTTTTTGTTTTTTTCTTTCCTCCTCTTCTTCAGCATCCACTGCGCAGCCAGGCCAAACCCTACCCAGCCCTACTGCCCTTGAATCCGCAGCAGCCTCATCAGCCTCCGGGCACTCTGGTGGCTGAGTGGCAGCGGGAAGGAGCGAATAGAAGACAGCTGAGGACTGAGAGGAGGCCAATGGGAGAAGCGTGTTTCCTTGTTGCTAAGGCTGACAGAAAAGCAAAGTGCGTGCGTGCCCGAGCTTGCGGTCAGAGAGAGTGACAGAAATGATAAAACGATGCTAATTATCTGAACAGGCTCACACATGATGGTGATGATGCCTGCATCATGCCTGATCAGGCCTGCAGGTGATGTGGTTCCCATTTCAAATCTGCAGGTGTAATTTTTAACCAGTTCAACAGCAGCATCATGAAACGGCACTTGTAGTATTGCTGTATCTTTTTTTTTTGGGGGG
>OOFC01029182.1:28301-51040 GCA_900323345.1 Pseudochromis fuscus | reverse complement strand
CTGGGCGTCTGCATGGCTCTGCAGGTCACAGCGGCCTTTCTTTGGCCACCATTTCTGCTTCAGGATGTCGAGGTCACCTTTTTCCTGAAGCTCCAAGATCCTGCGAAGACGAAAGACAGAGTAGTGCTCCGGTTTCATGTAAGAACACCACAGGACACCAGACAAATCTTCCAATAACACTAATTCAGATTAAATGCTGGCTAATGCAATTACAAAGACAGCAGAGTGGAGAAGGGAAAATTAATTTTCATGGACATACATGAAGGAAAAATAGAAAATCAATATACGAGTGCTCTGAATGATTACCATGCTATAATAATGTAACAATTAAATGATAATATTGTGTAGCGCATGAAATAAAACTAATAAAAAAAGCACAGTTAATGTAGTGTATTAGCATTGACTGTAAGCTCATTAAAGACCCATTGAGGGTAAAATGCTATTAAACACTGCAGTTTTTAGTTTACAGCAGAAGAGTGCGAGACAGGAGGCTGATTGATTGCAAACAAGAGCTAAAAGACCACTTCTATGAAAACAAGGCAAAGAAAAACAATTGCAGCTTCAGAAGTAATCAGTTTCATATCAAATTGTATGAGCGTGGAAACAAAGATGATCAAATAGTGGAGTCAGCCCATTAGTTAGTGCACAGAAAGCAGGGAACAATGGATGGATGTTGTTGAGGAGAATGATGACGGCTGAGCGCAAACACGAGCGAGACAGTCGGCGTGTCCCACTGGAGCAGTTAGCTTCCTGCACAGTCGTTATTCAACCTGTTCAACAGTGACTGGCATGTGTGTGTCTGTACACGAGCTGCCAAAAGCTGCACAGACGGACATTTAAGTCATTTATACACTTTTATGCTGGTGGAACATCACCATTTCTTATCCTGCAAGTGATCAAACATTTTTCAACGTGGCACTGTTTGTAGTTTATTTTCATCAGTCATCATGGTGCTGGTGGAGAATTTAGATTTTGCTGCTCTGGAACACATTACCTCCTTTACTCTGCAGAAAACATTAATTAATGAAAACAAAGAGGAAAATAAATAAACAAGTAAATCCTGGCTTTTAAAGAGAAATTGTAATGAGAACAGTTGTAGCTGCAAATATTTATATTCTAACTGCACCTTCATGACTCCAGCTCAGCAGTATTACATGAAGGAAGCCATGATGTATTACAACCTCAGTTTTATATCTCAACAGGTCTGTTTATTATATTAGTAATGTTGTCAACAAGGAAATTGTTGATCTGGAAACAGCCACACTGCCCAAAGGTAAGAAATATAAACATTATGGATATGTTGATGAGTGTTTCTACTTCGATAATGTTGCAAATGTTTACAACCAGGTTTCCTGCACTGGTCTCCAAGGAGACAGATTGGGACATGAAAGTAGCTAAATTTGACCAGAATCAGGTCACTACTACAGGAAAACTAAGTCATGAGTGTTAATTGGCTTTAGTTTGAAAGATACAGCTTCAGGTTAAGATTCATTTGTTTTTTTTCTTGTAACATTTTCAAAATTTGTTTCACATTTTGAAAACTTAATCCAACCAGCACCTGCTTTCTAATTCATCTTTTCAAGATATGTAAGAATTAAAACATTTTATCTCAGAGGTCAATAACTTCCCCAAATTTGTGGACCCCAAACTTGCCTGCTTTTATTTCTGTTCAGTTACGTAGAGTGAGCTTCCAGATCTCCCCTACTGTGTGGTTAATATGTTATTCATAACTGATATAACTGATGGCCAGCACTACTAAGATGTACTGTACTGATTTATGCAGTTTCAAATATTTCAAAGGTTAGATGATATCATCAGGAAATATAAAACGTAGTGATTTATATCAAGGAATGATATATACGTACTTCTGAGAGAAGATGTCTCTGTAAGGACTGCCGTGCTGCAGGGCAATGCCATAGCCTCTGGTGCTCATGCTGCTTCCTGCTATAGTGAGCGTGCAGTCATCATCTGTCAGAGCAGCGTACTCCACCACCGCCATGTCCCACAGAAAGGCGTACGACTCTCGCTTTGCCTGGAAATTTAAAAATATTTTACAAAAACAAACACGTGGTTAAAAAGATGTGTTTACAGCAGAAGAGGATCCTTTAATAGGCAGACTTTTTTTTTTCCAGTTTAATTCCCCATCAGAGGCAAAAACTCCCTATATACTATACTAAAACTATTCATCTATTTTAAGATATAAACATACTGTTAATTAAGGGTAAATCAGCTCATTTTTCAAGTGTTGCGCTCCAGCATACCATTTAACCATCAAATTGTTTGTTGTTGAAATATAACTGAGCGTTTTGGTTATTCAAAAAAAAAAAAGAAAATTGCTACATTTCCCTGTGTTAGTGGATACATCCCACTCTGAAAATGCCATGAGACGACTGAAGCAGACTAAATATTTACACAGAAATTGGCAGCAGCATTTTGTCCACTCAGAATAAACAGTGAACAGCATGCAAGACATTAGCTCTCTTTACTAAGGCGATGAAAATAGTTGCATCCTTTTGTTTTTTTCTGTAGCCTGGAGCACATACTGTGTAAAATATGTACAAAAACCACAGTTGAATTATGTCTTAAATCCTCCTGGATTTTTATTTATTTCATGGTTTTGTACAGATTTGTGTCCCTTCATCCTGCATCTGCCAGAGTAAAACTACTCACAACAAATAAAGCTGAACAAACTTAGCTCACATCTCATTAGGGCGACAATGTGCTATTAAGTTAACTCACCTTTAAACACATGCTGGAGACGCTCCCATTAAACTATGTCACTTAAGTCAGAGTGAAGAAGATGAAGGTGTTTGTTAGCGATGGAGGGATCTGTAGTACTACAGTAAATCAGTGAATAAAACGGCTTCATCTCATCAAATATGTTTGGAATTAAAACAGAGAAGAGTTTTCCTTTGATGTATGTTTCTGTTTATTGCCAACTGGCCTGACTACACCCGACGCAATTAGCTGCTCAAATAATAAAGCTGTTTAATGACAAGTGCATATGTCTGTAATTTGTCTAATTATAGATTATTGTTCTGGCTGTTGTGTATGTTTGTCTTAAAGAAAGAGACTCGAGGGAATACACAAAAATATTAATTTATAAAATGTGAGATTAATTAGAAATAACTCGCAATTCAGTAGATTAAAATTATCACTTAGCTCACACGCCGCTGTGAATCAAGCATGGTAATAACTGCAGTAACTCTCAGTTTGTTCCTATCTGCTGGTGTGAGGGTAAAATAATTGGTAATTATCATCGAAGCTGAATTTATGATTCACAGTTTTAATCTCTCCTGGAGCTGAAGATATAATTTTCAAATAATTATTTTGTAAATATTTACAATACGAGAAAGAAAAATGTTTTTATTGCCCACTTCTTTCTTTTAAAAAAACGCTGAATACAGTGCTGTGAAAAAGTGTTTGCTCCCCTACAGATATCCCCTATTTCTGTGTATTTGTCCTAAAATTTTATGATTATCAAACTAATTTTAACACAAGACAAAGTGAACCCAAGAAGGTCCCTCAATGTCCCTCATTTGAGTCTGACTTTAAGAATCTAAAGTTGTGCCCACAAGAGAGACAGCATTAGTATTTCAGCAGCATTATAAGTATGAAGACCAAAATAAGTCCTGACCTTCTTGATGCCCTCTGACGGGCTGGACACTGAGTGATCAAAGCCATTGTTCTTGTTGATGATCTTCCAGAGCTCAGCGAATGTGCTGTCCTGCTCCAGAGGGTTGGTGCCTTTGGCCCGGAAATACTCGTACACGGCCGAGTCCCTCACTGTCCCGTAAACCAGGTCCACCTGTTTGGACAGGTCCTGGAACGACCTGATGTAGGATCACAAGGTTATACTTTAAAAACAGGAAGTGTATCTCTTTGAGAGGTCTTGTGTGAAGAGTGATGAACAAAAACAAACATTAAAGACACATTTGAATAATCAACATTTTACCAACCAGTCAGTTTAACAAAACATTGTAGTCTTAAGAAGTAAATGTAGTCAAAAATGTACATTAATGGTGGGTGATACTTTGTATTTGGATCATATTGTGGCATTAATCTAACATCCTAATATTATTACAAAAAGAATAAATATTAGATCAATTATGTGTTATACTCTTATACTGTTATTTTATATGTACAGCCTTTTGTACATCATTGCCAACAAAGCTGCGACTGTGTGCAATATGTCAGCTTGTAAAATCACGAGTGTGTTTTTTCTCTGCAGATATGATGCAAGTATTTCACAGACTTGGGAAACACTTGTGGTACTTAACCAATGTCTGCTGCTTGTTGTGTGCATGTTTTTTTTCGTTTTTAATTACTATCAATTGGCAACACAGATTAAATCTTCCATCATTCAATACATTTGATATTGTAAACACAGTGACAACACCGTTTACAGATATTAGCTCTTCACTGATCCAGAGAACCTGTGCTACTACTGTGTACACGAGGTGAAGATGTCTGCCTCCTGCAGCCACATGTTGGGGTATCTGAAAACACACTGTGGTATAATTTAAGCTCCTACCAGCCAGCTCTCTGTTTCTCCTTCATTCATTACTCCACATAAGCCTCTTGGCTCCCATCCCTTCATATGCAGAATTTTCCCTCTATTTAAAATTCAAGATTTAACTCCCTCCTGGTTCACTCCAACCAATCAGTGGGCCTCAAACCTCCCCTCCTCTCTCTAATGCACATTGGAGCAAATCACTAATCAGCATGCTCTTTATCAGCTAAATTAGCTGCACCTGTAGCGTGCTGCTTGCTGCTCCCGATGTCGATATCCACCACTTTCCTCCAGCATTACCGGCAACTATGACTCCAGCCTGGTTCAGAGTAATGAGCTTGTAGGTGCTGTGTTCCTGACGATTATGGGATTCATCCCAAAATTGGCCATTAACCTGCATATATATCTCAGAAAGTTTCCTCTCCTGATCGAAATGCTTATTATACATATGCTGCGTAGGCAGCATAAGAGAGTAAGAGAAAGGCTTCTTACAGCAGCTGAATTTTATATGTAAAGATAATTGCCAATTTTCTGAAGCACCACATTTGCTAAATGGCAATATCCTTGTTATAAGAGTTTGCTTGCAGTGTAATCTGAATGACCATCTATCGATTGCCAGTTATCGAGAAGATTACCTACTTACTTGACTGGGTTCATGGGTTTGACGCGCTGCCCTGTGCGTTTGGTACATGGCTTTAGAAACTCAACGTATTAGGATAACCCCAGAATATTTCTTTAACTCGGACTGTTTCCTCTCCAATTCTCAGAAAAAGTGAGAGAATCAAATTGCTTATCTCCAGATGATAATGCAGGACTAATTCAACCATTTAATTAGAAGCTTATATTGCGTGGCAGTGGTTGTTGGAGGGGGGTTGGGAATCAAGTGAGAGTGAAAGAAACAACTGATTAGATATTTCATGGTCTCCAGCTTATACTGTCAGATTAAACTACAAGCTTTACTGCTCCGAGTTAAAATATGCAGCTTTAATGTTGTCTAACAGCTTACTTTTATGTAACTACATCAGCATTGTGACCTATGAGGCACCGTGGAAGTATAGATTTATCTCAAATCAACAGCATAAATATTTAAATGAACCAGCTGGAGTGAGCAGAATAAAGAAAAAAAAGGTGAAAACAAATATGCAAAACAATAGACAGATGGTGGCACATACTACAAATCAAAGATACACTACAGCTAAGCCACCAACAAGTGATGATATTGGGCAGAGACTAGTTGAAGTGGATGTTGTGTATTTACTGAGGACATCTACCAAGCATCTTTCCTTCTCTTTGTCAAACATATGGTTTGATTAGTAATCAATACAGAGAGGTTCATTACCAATAATGGCTGAACCAAGACAGAAAAAAGCACCAATCACACTAATACCTCCTATTGTTTTTCTCTCCCCATGTCCTGCTACAGTACACTCATGCCACTATTTTCCACTACGCCCCTTAATATTTAGCCGTGGTTACATTTCACATTATAAATATAAAAACTGCCCAAAGCATTGACAAATAAAACAACATACTAAAGAACTCAAACAAAAGAGTTCAGCCAAAGAGTTCATCTAATTAGTATTAATCCATGTGATATCCTGGAGGACACAACAAGTTCTTAAACTAATCTGACTCTCTCTTTGGCACTCGCACTGAAGACAAGTACATAAGATTTAGTTTTACATCGCAGTGTGGTCGGGGAAACAAATTCACCTCTGTGTCTCCAGGCGTAGGAGTTTTATAAAGGCTTATTTTCACAGAGTAAACAAAAGGGGAAAAAGCCATGTAGCGTTCAAAGACATTTTCCAATATGCAAATGTTGGCTTAAGTAACTGCACTGTTGTTTATTGCTCCCATTACACCACATTAATGTAACACACACACACACACAGCAACCCACAGGGACACACATGCAAAAATACAGTATGTAAACAAGGGTATACAGTCTTTCTTCTTTCACTAAAAAAAAAAAAAAAAAAAGCCCAAGCTGCAGCTTTTTGGCAGTGACCCAGTGTCAATAACTCACTTGTGGAAGAAAGTTGATTTCTCTGAGAATCATAACAACATCTTGACTTTTAAAGTTTTTCAAATAAACCGAGCTGGACTGCACCTTCCTCCCTCTGATTGAGTCCGAGGTGTGAACAGTTGGATTTATGTTGGCGTCTTTGTGACAAATGTTGCACAGCAGGGAGGATATCCAGTCCTTTTCTGTGAGGTACTTCACAGTCGGAGCTTTGGCCAGCAGATATAATTCAAACACTGGTTATCATCCGCTGTTGTCTTCATTGAAAAGAGACTTTAAATTAACAGAGGATGTTGTCAAGTTAGAGCAAAGGGAGTTAAAATGATGGACCCCAGCACGGAGCAGTGAGGGAGGATAAGAACATGTAACTGTAATAGAGCAATCCTAATTTTAGAGTCCCCTCTGTCTGCTCGAGTGTGGGTATTAACTGAGCTTTTCTGCCCACACCAAAGATCTAGTTTTGGGGCTTTAAGTAAAAGACATTCACAAAATTAAGTTTGCACCCTGAGTCTGACGGAGCTTAATTTCAACCCCTTTGTCTACCTCTGGACTTCTGTCTCCTGAACAGTGGAAAAAAAATGTGCACACTCATCCTCAGTGGAGACATCTTTCTTTCTAAAGCCAACCTAATATGTTTTAAAGACCAGAAAGAAAGGTCACAATAGCTTCTCACAAAAGGAGTCATTTTTTGTGTATATTGTCCATACCTTCTGTCCTCTAGTTGTCCCTCAAAGGCACAAAAACAGTTGCCACCCTTGAAGGAGGTTTTTAGCCTGTCTGACCTCTGAAGTGTATCTGTAAAGCCCTGTGTGACAAACATGTATCAGGTCGCAGGGGCGTTAATATTTGTTTATAGAGCTGGGTTACAAATAGCGAACATGGTTTAATCAAAAAAAGTAATATTTAAAACTATTACAAGCTAACTACCGCTAAAGAGAGATGTGGCAATTGGGAACTGTGATTTGTTTTTGATAAACATTGATTTTATAATAACAAAAATTGATCCTTGGTGTGCCAGACAGAGTCCCACATTGATTGTGGGAAATAGTACGACTAACAGTCTCTTTGAGGATCTTGGAACAACATCAAGTGGACACGACCACAAACAGGAGACAAAATAAAACTAAACTAAACTTTAAATGATTAATCCTTTTATTAAATCAAATAACTTTCAGTCTTGAGGCTGGAACTGAGCCGTTATTTCTTCTGTCTGTGATTAAAGAAGAAGAATCACTTTCCCAAACTTTGCCAGTTAGAGGTGAACTAAGGCATACAGATTTTGTTGGGAAAAAGTCTTCTTCCTTCATATACCAGTATTTGGGGGTTGGTATGGATTTAGACACGGGGATTTAGTTTAAGTCGACAAATTACATATTTTAGTCAATTTCAATTCACTTCTGCTGTGTCAGGGCTGATGGGTGATGTAAAGAAAACAATGCAGAACAAAAGAAAGTCAAGTCTCGACAATCATAGTTTTAAATACTAGCTAAAAAAAAGTAGTTAACATGTAATTGCAATGACTTACTCCTTTCACAAATCTGAGATAGTTATTTAAAAAAACAATTTTTTTTCTTATTTGCTTTCATCCTCTGCTGATTTTACTCTAATGAGATGAAAGTGTTTTTTTATACTAAATAACTAAATAGTTATAATTTGCTGCAGTTTTGTCGTTGCTAGAACATCTAATGTATCACAGTATGTCTCAGGTTTTGTTGCTTCAAAATAAGGTTAGCACACAGTGTTATAGAGTGATTACTGATGAGAGCAGCAGCATGTGTTTTGACTGTTCCAAATAATAATAAAAAACTGGTCACAATGTACTTTCCCTCTCTGATGAAATCCTAAATGGACTCACTTGCAGTTAGTTCCTCTTCTCTAAACTGTACCAGGTGCACTATGAAAAACACACGTCTCTGTAATTGCCATTCTGAACATAAACACACACGTGTGCACACAAGGTGAGCTGGTGCTGTTTAGCATTCGCCCCCTCCACTCACATGTCCACATGTGGCTATTTGTTCAACACAAGACAGACCCAATGCAATCAAATGCCTCTCTGCCCATTCTTTGGGGAGAGACAGCCACCAAATTGGATTCACTGACAAATAACATTTGGACTGAGGACAGGCTAGTTGTTAGGCAGCGGGTCAAAAATTACAGAAACACTCTGTATCAAGAAGACCTGATAAGAGACGCACACAGATTAATCCCCAACCTGAGCTGAAGCACTTGTGACTGTAGTTGAGATATTGACAAATATAATGTACACTACCACAAAAAGCTTTCTCAGCACTTTGCACATCATGAAAACCTCCTACATGTGTTAAGACTATGTAATAACCTTGCTATAAGAGACATCTCTCAAGAGAAATGCAACATATATTCAAGGCTGATACACAAAATCAAAACAGGTGGAGCTTTAAATAGGCACTGAGCAGATTTTATACGTTAGAGTGTGTGTGTGTGTGTGTGGGATTGGAGGGTGGGTCGCTTGAGTCAGCTCGGTTGGGGATGAAGACTACAGGTTTGAAAATGAAAAAGTCTGAGGGTGTGAAGTCTTTGCTTGAGGCTGCTGACTCAAGGCTGCACCTCACTGCTACTTGCATAAGATGATCTAACTGCAGGTGGACTGCACTGTAGGTAGGACTTGGTGGAGTACTTATTTAAGTGGTCAATGTTATTCATTTTAAACAGTGTAATGTGGTGGAAGAAAGATGGATGTGGTACCTGACTGCGTTGTCCATGCGTGACACGGTGAGGTAGGCGGCCAGGTTCGCTGTGTAGGACGAACACACGATGAGGGTGAAAAGCCACCAGCTGCCCATGACGATACGGAGAGCCACCGAGCCCAGGATGGAGTCGCTGCCTATGCAGAGAGAAACACAAAGGGCTCAAAACTGCACACAGACGCACACGGCTGCAAGTAACGATGACTCTCATTAGCGATTTAAGCGTCAGTTATATTCTCAATAACTGGATTGGTGCCGTGTAGTGAAAAATACCCAATTTAATGTTGTTTACTGCAAGTGATGCAGATAAACTCCTTGTTTAACTCAACCTACAGTTCAAAATCAAAACATATTTACTTCACTTTCCTAAAACATGATTTCTCACAGGTTACAACCTCAAGCATAAAACATCTTAACATTAAATCAATAAACACTCAGTGATCTAATTGGTTACTAATTAATTTTCTATCAAACAATTAATCAAAAAATCAACTAAACATTGCAGTCAGGCTGTGGTACATCTTTCTTATTTAGAGTAAGTTAGATCAGAGATGCAGTATTCTTTATATATATTCATATAGAATACACTGGATGCATTAATTATTAAGTGATAATGCTGCTACAATGTGTAGGCGTGTTTTATTATAATCAAGGTCTTACAAACAGATTTTATTGTTTCAATTAGTTTTTACATAATGAGAGAGCAAAGGAAATAAAAATATTTATACCTTAATATCTTCCATGTGGATTATTCCTGTATTTGAAATGAGTTCTCAGGACATTGGTAACCTCTCTGAGATGGTTTTTTATGCAGTTCTCTTCCTCCAGATAAGACTTGTATTTGCATGAAGCACTGGGGAAGCTGACTTTATGCTCATGATCATTCTGTGTAATTACTGTAAGTTTTAATAATTCATTCTCCCAGGAGCTTTGTGTGTTCAAAAGCCTCTATCCAAAAATATGACATGCATGCTTTTTATATTCTGTTACACATCCCAGTCTGATTTTTTTTAAAAACACACAACTTATTAAAATAAATTATTTTTCTCTGGTTTTCCCAAATCTTTAATCTGTGTTTTCACTAGTTTTCTTCAGGGTAACAGACTGGTTCATTGCATTACTTTTGCTATGTTCACTTAGTCTCTGTCACACTAACTCCTTCTCTGCAAAAAAATCCAAAACAGCTCATGAGGTGCATGAGAAAAATGTCAGCCTGCATTGTAATTTTGAAAAGTAAAGCCATAGAAATGTCATCTGAAAGATTCAGGAATATGAAATGTAATGAAAACATATTTGTCTGAAAGTGTCACAATCAACACAGCTGCACCCTTAGGACAGCTTGGAATAAAAAAAACTGAAGGCCTTGTCAGATGCGTAGCACTCGGGCATCAGTCATTTTTATTACATATGGCTTTGACGGATTTCTTAAGGTCATTGAATGTGAAATGTGCATCTCGAAACTTTACTGGATCTCACCCTACTGCAGTGGTCCACGGTGGTGCAGTCTCTTTCATCTTTGAAACAAATTGATTAAACCCTTTAATCATAAGGAAACGGTTCTTTTCAGCAGGTCTCTCAGACAATGTCAGATTATTTCCTACCTCTGCCTGACCTCCTGATGAAACAAGAGAAGGGCAGTCCGTGTTGAAAAAGTCAGCGTGTCTGGGGTTGGAGTTTTCTTTCTTATTGGACTGAACATACAACAAAAACCAGCCAAGTGTTGGCATATCATTATGAAATCATCGGGGAGGATATGGGTGCCAAGTTTATTCGCTCTGACAATGGCACACCATGCATCAGCAGTCAGATCCATATCAAAGTGACCTACGTCATCCACAAGAGAAAATGCAATCCACTTCACTGAAACAAAAAGTGGCAACACTGGAGCATGAGCCAGAAAAGAGGAGAAAAAAAGAAAGGCAGAGAAAAGACATGAATTTAGCTTTTCTTGAAATATAGTGACTGTTGGGTTAAAAAAGGCTCGCAGGCAGTGTGCCAGACTTTGATAGATGCAGCTCAAGCTTTAGCATCAGTTGCTGAAGCAGTCATTTATCCAAAAAGGACATACCTGGATCTCCACCAGACCTATAGATGGGATGTTGTCCTTCAGAAGGGCACCTTTAGAAAATGCTAAGGTGGGCATTGTGCCTCAAACTGAGTCACTACTGAATCAGCATTTATTACATAGTGACATGCACATATGTGTTTCAGTTGATTGGACATTGTTGTTTTACTCTTTTGAGCTTTTTTTCTTGTTTCACTTTGAAGAACTTAACGACTGATGGTTGTTCAATGACGTGCAACAGAAGGCAAAAAGTGACACTAAGGCACCTTCAAATAGAGAAGCATTAGGGAGTAGGAGATGATGTTTTGTTGGCCTAGCCTTGACTCTCCAATATTGGACAAATGCATGATTTGTCATTGCTGAACTCAAACTCTATCACCCACCTTGTTGCACAAAAGCACCGTAGACAATCCAGATGGCACTCTGAAGTGAAGTGGAGACTGAAGGTGGCGGATGACCTCCTGTATTGTTCTGGCAGCGCACTGCCTGGATGCGCCTGAGCAAGAAGATCATGATGCCCACCACAGGGATGGCTGCTGCAATGCACGCCCACACTGCCAGGTCAAACGGTGCCAGCAAGGAAAAAATGTTGATCTTTTCCTCTGACTTGCGCATGAGGATTCCCACTGAATAGTCCAGGTAGCGCTTGCTGAAATCGACCACACTCTCCCGCTCCGGCGTGACGGTGATGGCGGATATGGCCAAGTCAGCTCGCTGTGAATGGAGAGTCATATTTCCTGTTTCAGTACATTTATGTTTTAAAACAACAGAATATATGGAATATTTTTCGGTGCTGTTACACATCAGAAGAAAGGTTGTTGTATTTTTCTTACACAAATTGGTCAATTTAGGAGGTTATGTTAGATTTTTGTATCTGTGAAAACATTTTTGAAAACTTGTGGCAGAGTTTTCAAATGGCATCTTAACTCCCGACGGCTATTTTCATTCACACCTAAAACAGGAAACACATTTTCTGTTTGTACCAGGAACTCTTTTTTTTCCTACAGAAACACCAGGGCAATCATTCTTTGACATCTCCACAAGTAATGGCCAAACTGGTGCAGATTTTCAGTCTCTATAAAAACAAAACTACAGAGAATACTAATGACTCTTCTCAGGAAACACTGCCAGTCGATTTTCCATTTTAAAACACAAGCTTCATTTATCTCCTTACTTACAAAAAAAATCGGTGAACATCTCCATCCTCCAAGCAGGAGGAAAACCTTTTGGACATCACAAACTTTGACTTCCCTTACATAACAAATTCTGCCGTCTGCCCATTACACTGTTGACTTTGAAGCTTTTAAAGATCAGAGATCATTAGGTCTTGGGGGATTTTTGTACTCTGCAGTGGTTTCTTACTAATGCTGAAATTAAGTCAGCAGTATTACTGTATCTGGATTATTTTACATTAAAACATGCTTTAAAAAATCTCTTCACACTCCCACTTGTTACAACACTGTGGGAGGTCAACTCAACAGGAAATCTATTTGTTTTTATATCAATCACATACAGTCTGGTTTGGCTGAGGAAACATAATTATTGTGTGTCAAGTATCTTTGATTTAAACAGTAAACATCAGGTATTGATTGTTGCATTCAACACACAGCTCGCTCTGATAAACAACAATATTTTGCTCTATATTAATAAAATGTGTGAAACAGAAACATTTAATAGTTTAACAGCCCGTATGCAGCAAATACTCTTGTAAATACACAGTACAGTAAACTGTAAGGGGGATTATACCACGTTAAACTTGTAAACGTCTGCCTCTAATAAACAGACCTATTAAATAACAGCTCTATTAAACCAAATATTATCACAACCCATAACATTTCTCTGTCAAGAACGTCTGCAAACATCTGATATCAAACCCACTTCAATCAAACTGGGGTACCACCCACTGGAAAAAAATGATTTGTGGATGGAGCCTGTTGGCCTGGTTCGTGTCTGTCTGATCTTTTCCACTTTACTCAGCCTTATAATTGGGCTTTTCCATTTCAGACAATATGGCCTGACTCCCAGAAAAATTATTTTGGACTGAAATCTGGACATTGATTGAGTGAGATCAAAAGAAAAATGCACTAACCTTGCCAATGAGTTCTCCAATCATGCCGTTCCAGGAACCATTAGGGAGAGCTGAGCCGTACTTCCCGTCTCCCACTTGGTAGATGTCGTACTTGAAGCCCAGGATCTTAGCGAGGGCATCCAGGACATCAATAGAGAATCCCTTGTATCTCTTGGGTTGGCCCAGGATGTTTTCTGCCACCATCACGAAAGGTTCCTCCTGTTTGGATTAATATTGTATAAGGGTGGTTAAAGAGGAAATACACACAGTGATAACGCTGACAGATGTGTGTGAACTTTTATCTTTAAGGTCAAGATTCAGACTTAAGGGTGGAGTATGTGTAAATATAATCACAGGCATGTCATTTATCAGGATGCACCAAAATCTCTTCAGGGCCAGACTGGGGACTCAAGCGAGGACACATTCAGTCATCTTAAGAACTGTGGGGTGACACCTTTATGAAGAGCTTCCAGATGATCTAAGTTAAACTTCATCTTAATAAAATAGTTTCCTTAGCAACTGTTGACCCGTAACACACGGTGCCATGGCAACTGCTATGGTTCATCAGCGTGGAAATGGCCATTTTAAAATTATTGCACCCACCAATGGTTCTTCTTTATGAGTTGAAAGTGTCGGGGCAGAATTGATTGGGTGAAGGTGGAGTAGAGAGAGCCGAGGAAGACGAAGGAGAGGGACAGGGGAGAGAGGAGGGGGGTGTTAAAGTGGGCAGGGGCAAATGACTTGATTAAGTGACACTGCCAGGAAAGAGCTGAGCAGAACTTATGTGAATAAATATGGTGCAGGTAAATCATGTGTGAAGAAGAGTAAAAACTGCGAAGAGGGGGAGGAGGAGAAGTGACTGAGGGAGAGGACTGGGGCAGAGACTTCTCTACTGGAGCAGGTGAAGTTAGTTAAAGGAAAGCTGCTGCTGCTGCGGCGACGGCGGCGTGAGCTGATTTTTAATCACCTTCTGATGCTCTACATTCAGGACAAGATGGTGAAGATGACCTAATATTTCTGGTTCTTTTCCTTGATGGAAAATGTGTGATACACAGTGTCCTCTGTCAGGGTGATCATCTCAATATTTTAAATGCATTATCTCTACAGTTGAGTGTACTTTCCTCGACTCCACTGATGAACAGAGCTGAACAGTACTGCCTGCCATGATCACTGTTGAATCAGATGCTTTTGTTCTTGGCTTAGATGTTGTTTCATCATTTCACAAATATTTGTTGTCGGCATTGTAAAGAAAAGTTCATGTAATATGTAGAGGTTTGTTTATGATGTACAGATGTATGTCCATAAATAATTTGATCCTATATTTGCCAAATATCCATATTAATATCAGGATTGATTTAAAACCTCCCATTTACTTTAAGTTTGTCCGTCCAGAAAAAAATCATTAAATAATTGGTAATTGGATATTTTAGTTCATTTTCAAAAGTTTATTCCCTATTTACACTGAATTAAGCCGAAAACACAATTTTCTTCAAGACACATTTCTATTATTGTTATTTCTGATCTAACCAGGATGGTCACTGTTTAGAGGTGTCTATGAATAAACAGTGAAATTTGAAAATACAATTTTTGACCCAAAAATATTACAATAATACACAACAATCTGCACAATTGTGAACATTTCTTGGATTTGCCTGTGTACTAATTCTTTACTAATATAGGTCCAGAAACATACAAAACATATGAATCTTTCTGAGAGAAACTCGCAGAGAAACTACTGCCCGACCTCAACAACAGCTCAATAAATGTGTTGATGTGTTTGCCTCTATACTGTATTGTTTGTCATACTCAGATATTTGCCTACTCAGGTTAAGTGTTAATGGATTCAGTGTACTCCCACAACTTACCAGTAATGTTACAATCTTGAGCGTCACTCCCTGCATGCCGCTCTCGATCCGATTCTCCTTCAGGCTACCATTCAAACCACGAGTGGAGTCCCAGGATGCCAGCTAATAGGGGAGAGAGGAAGAAAAAAAATCACATAGATGAGGAAAAGAGATAAAAATGGAAAGTGTAGAAAACCTGTAATGGACAACGGGCCCAAACACCTCATTACTACATCTATCACAGATAATTAAAAAATAAATGCTGTGCAGAATAACAAAGTGAGATGAAGTAATCATCCCGTCTGCCATTGTGCGCCTCAGATCGTAATGATAATCAGCAGTGAGTGGCCTGTGTCGACGTTAACATCTGAGCTAGTTACTAAGACAACAAGCGTTGGCCATTAGCTTGCTGTAAGGACCCTCGATGTAGCTTCTGCTGCTGCATGCTGAAATGTATTAACACGCTTTTTGAGAAATTCTACATGTGGAGGAGTGAATGAAGATCTAGCACGATGAGAGGGGAAAGTATGATTAGCACACGCTCTGCTCGTCATGTGGAAAGTGCAGAGCCAAAACCAGAGATGAAATTTCAGACACATCGGTTTGTTTCTTGAATCTAAAGTTACCCCTCAGCTTTAAAACTCTCATTCCACGCTGTCAACGTTTTGATCTGTGTCTCAGGTTGTGCGGCTGATGTTTGTTAAATTCTTAATCAGTGCTGCTAGCTGAACAAGGATTCTCAAGGATCTGACACATCACTGGAAATGGTCTTTGAGATTTGAGCTGACAGGACAAGAATGGTGGCCCAAGGTCAAACAACAACAAGGCTTTTTCTGGCCGCACAACACATTCAGAAACACAGAAACACAGTGCACTCCACAGCATAAAGAGACAACATTAAAAAGAAGCAAGCTGTTACATTAGTGTTTTGCTTTAGTCGTATTTTGTAAGTTTTGTTGTATTACTCACTTTAAAATTTCCAGGAACATTTGTGTAGTTTTATTCCAACTTTTATTGATGAATTATAGCAGTCATCAGATTAACAAGATAATCTGTGATGTCATGGTGTCACTTACTACTGGCCATTTTTGAATAAATTCAGGATCTTTAGTACAACATTATGTATTTCCAGCCACTAATTTATATATAATTTTTTTCTTTAAACTGTACAGGCTACATGTCACTTGTGTGGTCTTGGATTAGTGGATTTCTGACTTGGACTCTCTGCACACGTCGATGCTCCATTTGGCTACAGTTAAGACTGATGAGAAAAAGAAAATGAACAAGCAGAAATCTGTGTCACTGACACAAACTTCAGATTACGAACAATTATATAATGGTGAAAAACAACAATCACTGCACAAACAAAAGGCAGCTACAAAGGCGTTCAACTGTGAATGAAATACAAGTTAGAAGTATATTAGGTAATCAAAGAGGATTGCGAAAACATCACAAGAATATTTCATTATCTGTTAAATCCTTTGTTCTTCACAAGCCATCTGCAGAACAAGCGGAGCTACAAATACTCCTGTCTTTGTACCCTGCTTTGCTATGTATAGCTTCACTGCAATCAGTGAAGGTGTGCAACAGAGCAAAGTGATGAAGTGAATAATGTTTAGAACCCACCAGCTGTATACAGGGCTCCTTCTGTGCAGGATGTCACTCACAAACCGAGCTTTATTTAAGCACTGTGTGCATGTCAGGGTATATCAAACACACCTTTGTATCACTGAGAGCTTATCTTTCACTGCACTGCTCAAAAATATGAAATAAGTAATGATATGGCAGTCGATCTTGAGCTATATATATGAATTATGAGTGCAGCTGTGCAGGCATTTATTCTAAAGTGTAACTGTAATCCTGTTCAACTGTGGATGCAGGAGTCCACTGAGGAGTCACAATCATTATGGATGCTGTCAAACCATCTTAACTGCTGAAGCACGGACTCAAAACGGACTGAAGGTGCCTTGTGGTATCTGGCAGTTTAGCAGCTGATTGTTTTAGTCCTGTAAGTGTCGATGGAGACTTGTTCCAGCACATCTGTAAACAGTGTCCAGTTAATGGTTTGTCCCTTCTTGGACCACTACATAAGCTGTTTCTGAGATGGTCAGGTCTTTATACTCGACCATTTGTCTCGCATCCAACATGCTGAGTATGAGAACCCACGCCATTTGCTTCATCTGTAAGTCGTCATAATGGTTTGGCTCATCGGTGTATGTGATTGGCCTCTGTGTTTGTGTTTCTGAGTGTGTGTTGGGGAAAAATGTCAGTATGTGTTGCCTGCTTTACAGGGGGCTATTTTCTCCATGAGCGGCTTTGTCCTCAGTGAAAAACACTGAGCAATCTCTGCTCTGTAAACTGAAGAACACTAAAGAGTAACCCTTCTACTTCACAGAGCTCTGCACACCAGCACGCCACTGGGAAGGGAAGGTCACACACAAAACGTACAGCGACGCCACACCACCTGTATTTGAGTGAGTAACACATGACTGGACACACTGCTCTTTGATTCCCAGCTTTGAAAAGATCATTCCCAGATTAATAAATGCTTTGCTTTAAAACCTAGGATGAATTATAAAGGTATCTGCCTCTGACAAATAAGGGAAACATGAGACATTCAAGGACATGACATTGGAGCAGGAAGCACATTTATATTGACACAGAATGTATTAAATAAAAACACATGAAAGAAAATTTGATATTTTTTTAGCTTGAAGCCAAATGTCTTAAAAAAAAAAACCCCAAAACTTTGTGTAGATTTGTTTTTGCCGCTTTCTTTGAAGTGTCAGCTTGATGAGGATTTAAGTTTTAGATATTCCTCCAGAGTCAGTCACTAAGAACGTACACTGTAAAACATCATACAGGAATTTAGCCGCTACGTTTTATCAATTTTGAGTTTATTCAACTTTTTGATTTCAGACCCTTGGAACTTGAAGTGAAAGTCTTTGAGTTAAGACCATTCAATTAAACTAAGACTTTAAAGAAACCAACAAAGCAGACACTCTTCTCCTTTCTTTGACTTTGTCATGCTGACACTGTTGTCTAAGTGTAAACAACTACCACAGGACTTTGGTTGATGTCTAATTTATCAAGCTGAAGCAAATGTTTACACAACAGCTAATATTTATCCAAGATAATATCTAGTTGTTTTTGTCCTTCACTTATATTTTAAGTTGAAACAAAGCCAAATTTTAGCAATGTACTGAATGTGAGTGAGATTATTCATCCAATATCTAAGTGCATGCGCTTTGTTTTTATCCTACAGCACGATGGAGGATATTGTGCTAATGAGATTTAGAAATACGCAGTTTAAAAAGTCACAACACTAACAGGGCTGCTATTTAGTTAATGGTCACGATGCTCAATACCTTGAAATAATCATCTGTAATGGGGCTGAGTAAATGCCAATGACCATTTGAAAACAACAAAGGGATGGAAGTCAAATAGCCCTGCTATTATATCATAGCCCCACAACTGGCTCAATTACAGCGTGCCCCAAAAATCTTACAGAAAGCACGCGGTCCATTTTAAACTGCATCATTTTGAACTGCATCATTGTGGAAAAGCGAGTGTAATTTGAGCTAGTTGCTGCACTTCTGCTTATCTTTTTGCCTCCTAGTTCAGAGTGTGAAGTGCTTACATATTGACAAGCCTATCATGCTACAGGCTTCGTATTGACCTGCTCCTCTCCAGGTGGATTGACATGAATGTGCGTGCCTGTGTATGTGCAAGTGTGCTTAGCAGATATGCCGAACTGTAATTGCCTGACTTATTTACTGTTTACATCTAGTGTCAGGTGTGTCACTGCTTTCCAGTGTCCTTGAATCCACTCTTATTAAAGCAGAGCTTTGTAACTTTAAAAGAAAAAGAAGTTGACTTGTGTTGATCCAAAACTAAAGTTTGAAAATGAAGTTAAAAAAAGCTCCAAAGCTACCATGAGTGTTGATGTTTTTCTAAAATGATCAAGTAAAACCTACTGAAGATGTTCAATGGCATCATGTGTGTCACATGTGGAAGAGCCTGCACCAAGGAGATTACTGAGTGTCACATGTACAGACTGTGTGTGGAAATGGACGAAGCAACCAGGTCTCAAAAATGATGCCAATGAAGGTGCAATACTACCAATGGCCACTAGATGCTGGATCTGGAAAAACTCCAGTAAAAAACAACTTCATTTTCAACCATGTAATAGTCAATCCTTTTTTTCCCCACAAGTCATTCTGATCAAGTCAACTCTTCTTCTCAGTGATCTGATGGTCCATCTGTAAACAATACATAATTCATTTGATATTAGGCTTAAAAAAGAGGACGATTTAGGGGCGTGGTTAGTTTGCTTGACATCTCTGGTCTTGAGGGAGGATATTTTTCCTTCAGCCAGTCATTCATTCAGTCAGTTTAAAGTTATCTCCTAGCAACTATATTTTAGCACACAACTGATGTGAGTTCATGGTAATCAGATCATCTGTATGCTGACATCAGTGGACAGCAGTTGCTGGTTTGCATTGAGATGCTGATTTGCTGCATAAGCAGTTGATAGGCTGTGGTCCAGTGCCCTTCACGGCTCAGTCTCTGAGCACAGCAGAACTTATTGTGGCAGTACAACTTGTACCAATTGTTCCTGCTGCTCAGAAAATCTCCCACTTTATAAACATATATATATCTGTAAACCCATAATGTGTCTGTTCAAAGGTATCTCATAGGCACGAACATTTCTTTTTTTTTCATCCCAGTGGAAAAGGTTGGAGCGGTGCCAGTTGTGTTATCTCTAATCACCAGAACCACAGAAAAATAAGCCGGCCATTTAAATTAGTCCGGACAAGAGACATCTTATCTGTCCTGATATACCAGAGATGAGCTTCACAGACATGGCGCCGGTCTATCACTCTAACCTCTAATAAGCAACACGAGGCAGGATTCACTCTATAAAACCATGTCAGACAGCAAAATAGAAAAATTGCGATGAGGGTGAAAGGAAATGAATAAAAAGGAAAAGAAACAAGCAAAGCAGACATTAGACCAACTGAGTTTGTGTCTCTATCAAACAGAAACCAATAAGAAAACTGCAGGAAAATAAAGGCTCTCAATGAACACATTTTCTTGCCATCACTCACATCTTTACCATCACTCCTGCACTTATTTACTGTATCTGTTGTGTATACATTGCTGTTAAGTCTAATGTGATGCTGTGCGTCTGTGACTTAAGTTACATTGGTGCAATATACAAGCAGCGTTATCCTCTATCCTCTCTCTTTCTATAAATTGTTAAGTTGAAGCGATGCAGAGATGTGCACAGTGTGGGCTTCAGAAATGCACAATGAATATCTGCCAGAGTGAAATGCAAACCGATTCCCTTCCCAGCTTATCATATTGACTTAACAAAGAGCATCCACTGTAGATAATGTTGTGCATTTGAAATAAATGCAGCAGGTTGATAAGATTTGGTATTGTTGTTCATGATGGGATGAACACATTAGAGAGAATACATTAAGGGAGGTGGAGAAATATCAACCACTTTTCATCTAATTATTTGAGATACTTGAGAGGATTTACTTTTGGCAGTGCAGTGTGACAGTAGCAGCAGTCATGAGTGGGTATGGGCCAGTTTAATGCTTGTGGAAATAAGGCAATTTGCACATGGTAGCATATTACACAATCTTTGTATTACAAAGTTAAAATACTGTTGTGATTTACTTATATGTGGCTTAAATGATATAATGCTAATTATCTAATGAGCACAAACCCAGCAGAAATTGTTGGGTGAACTGTACCAATATTATAATATAGTACAAATGTATAAAATCAAGTAATGCTAATATTTGTTGCTCTGGCTTGTGAACAGCTCCTGGCTCTGAGCAGTGCTCTTTATACACCTATAGTTAAAAATCCAAGCAGGTAGGGGAGGTTTCAAAACACTGCAGGAGCCAGAAAGTGAGCTTCCTAAAGCTAGACATCTCGGTGCTTGGCAAATTAATCGCTGGATCAACAGCCCCATCAACCCCCCTGCAGATCTATTGTTGGCAGGAGAGAAGTGCCCTTTAGAGACTATTTAACGTCATTTCTGCTTCATGAGTCAGTGAGAAATAGGGTTGAGCAGTAGGATGAACATCGGCTATCAACTAAGGCCTTTTTCATATGCCGCCATACACACAAACATCCACTATCATTAATGTCAGCAGTGGCCAGTTGAAGTGGGATAGTGGCCAATCGAAAATACTCTCTCCAAATTCGTTGATGCCACCGAGTGTCAGTACACTTTGGCCCTCCCTGGCATCAAAGGACCAACTGTGGACTGGCTCTGGTCATTACAAGGCTGCCAGGTTTGGCTGGGTTTTTGGGGATATGGACTTGGCCTGATTTGGGCTAAGAATCAGCAGCAGCTCTTGGGCTAGTTTGAGGCCAGTGTTGACAACTAGAATTGGATGTACTTCTTCTGATGTCTTATTCCCTAAATCTGGCAATAATCTAGTGATTAAACTTTGCAGTTTAAGGCTGTGGATGACAAAGCCACTTTAGCTTCCTGGGAGGAGATGTAAATCTGCATGTATAAAGCAACTAATACAGAGCACCAGTTTAAAACATTGTGCTGACATGGCATTGTAGCGTGGAAAATTGATTTTTTTATTTTAAACCTGAGGCCATTTTTCACTTCCTCTTTTTCTGAGGCTAATGACAGAGTCACATGTCACAAGCAGCCATGCCGGTAATTTTCCAAGGAGAGCTCGGGCTATTTAGAAATGGCATCATGCTGCAGATAAGTGGTACTATTTTCTGTACATTATACTTTCATGAGAAATGAATTTAATACACTTTTCCACCAGAAATACTGACTAAGGAAAATTGGGCAGTATCCATTTGAGAGACTCTCTCCATCATCAAGCAGACATACAGTGTTGGGGTGATATTTGTAGAGCAGGTGTTTCTAAAAACTTTAATTCTAAACAATACAATCATGGCAGTGCTGTTAGGCTGGATACATTCGAGAGCTAACTACTGCATGATGCATGCAAGATGCCGAGCTAAAGCAACAATTACATTCAAATAAATTGACTTTTCTCTATGAGAGCTTCGTGTAAGCTGGAAGTCATTAGCAATATCTGCTTAGAGACGAGCTGACACATCAATAAGAGCAAACTGGGGAACCAAAACAACAACAACAACAACAGCAGCAGCATCGATCACTCTGCATCACCACTGGATGGTGGAGAAAACTCACAGTAGCCATCCAGGAAATAGTATTTCAGTCTTCATTACAGTTTCTAACCAGAAAGACGCCTCATCTAAGAGCCATCAGGCTGGGAAGAAAATGGACTGAATGCAGATAAATGATGATGGAGAGGGAGGAAACCAGGACTGAAAAATTGAGGAGAAAAAGGTTAGAGGAGAAAGGAAGGAAGTGACCAGAGGAGGAGGAGGATGAGGAGGATGGGAGATGAGAAGGAAAGATAAAAGAGAAGCAAAAGGGACAAAATGAGGATGGCTCTGAGGGGTGGATATGGG
>OOFC01029182.1:0-25914 GCA_900323345.1 Pseudochromis fuscus | reverse complement strand
GATTGGCATCACCACAAACTGAGAATAAACCAGCATGAATCTCTGCAACAATGAAAAATGCCATTAAATGATGGAGATGATTGACATTAAGCCACTTTATGGTATACAATACCCTTTATGAAATAACAGAAAAATACAAGGTTACACAAGCATCACCAGATCAAAATCTGTCACAACCCTTAATAATCAGCTTCCTTGAGTGCATTTAAAAAAAAAAAAAAAAAAAACTTGAATCAGTCTCCAGCTGGGATCATAGCAGCTCAATACACTTCCCTAAGGAGTGTGTTGACTGTGCAAATCACCTTTACACTTGCTAATGCTTCTCATAAATCTTTGGATGTGCTTTTTTCTGTATTTAACCACTCATATAATCGTCCATGACAGAAAATTGCAGAAACTATCATTTATCATTTCTTACAAAGCAGCAGCTGAGTTAAAGAAGACAGAACGACAGCTTAAAAACTCATATACCTTTTGGATAGTGTCCAGCATGGACCATCCTCCGTTCCACGGCTTGGTGGACTTCCTCATGCAGTTGAGGCTGGCCATGCTGTGCCACTTCCTGTCCTCCAGTTTCCTATAGAAGGCGTTGGCCAGCATCAAAACACTGTCGTACAGGTAGAGATTGGACACCTGATGGAGTGGGGGGAAAAAAACAAGTGATCTTAAGACATGTGTTCATGGGGATGTATTGTTTGAATTGCAGAACAGAACACAAACTCTGGATTAAAACAGGATTAGGTTTTTTTTTATTATGGCTCCAGGAAATGTGTCAGACAGCCTCATGGTGAATTCTTGTGACTTTCAGGCTGGTTACAGTCTGTGTTGATAAGAAAAAGAAAAATATGCTCAGAGATAGAGAGTGGAAACCGGTTATAACTGGTGTTTCAAGTTGGGGTTTTTTTCCGACAGTGTCACGTCCAAATCTCTGTGATGAGATGAAGTTTCAGTGTCTTTCTCCATTCATGACTGTTGCATGACATCCACATTTGCAGAAAACTTTCAGGTCAAGCACTGAGGTTGATTTGCTGAAGGCAAAGGTAATAATAGCACTGTGGTGTGATGGAAAAAAATAACAATTATTTCTGGTTCAGTAATCCTCTGTCTGATGAATTTCACAACTGCCATCAGTCCAAATGTCTCCCCCCCTTCAACTGCAGTGCATCCTGTCAGGAATCATGTCTACTGCCTTCTGTCTTAGTATGACAGTGGATGTGATAGGTCCTCTGGGTCAAGTCAAGTCAAATCCTCCCACAGCAGAGCATCCAGGGAGGCAATACTAGCTGCCACTCCAGGCCTTCAGTTCATGACATGTTTAGACTTCACTCCAAGCCTCTGAGTGGAAACACATCTTACAAGTCAACTTCACTTGCATCAAGGTCACAAAGTCAGAAGCTAGTCCAGGTGAAATGCAACTCTGATATTTCTACACAGCTGCCGGGTTGTGAAAGGCATTAGTACAGGAAACGCACTGCAACCTCCTCAGTGTTTAACTATTCTGATGAATGCCTGAACTGCCATTACCCGATATTTAACCCTCTTTCATGTGAATTATTGAGGACTGTGGGTGCACACACCACATGGTTTTGCCATCTGTCCGGAGTATGGATAAAAAAGGAATGTGAACATTTCAATGGAGCTACAGGGAACACAGCCATTGCACTCCAGATGGATTGAGTAAAAGAAAAGTGTGAGAGGTGTAAGGAGGTGCTCTAATTTTCTATAGAAAGTAATAAGTGGCAGGGAGATCGAGGTCACTTTAAAGATCCAGAGAGGAGAATGACATTTTATAAGAGAGATAAAAAGTTGTACAGCATATCTTCTTTACTGACCCTCTTTGTCATTGACTGAATTTACCATGGGTTAGGTTCCTGGTTGATAAATCCTTAACGCAAATCATAGATAGCAGAATTTGTTTTAGAGCATACAGTACATAAGCCTTTGTTAAGCTTATATCTCAGTAGTTTTTTAATTTAAACAAGTGATATATTGATTTAGGTTATCTATGCTTTGGGTATATTCATGATAATAGGTAGATTTGGATGTTAATAATAGAATAACAAGTTTTTCCTTCTCTTTAAAACAATAATTTCCTCTGTTCTGCCAATTATTCCCCAGACACACTGTGCTGCAGTCATTTATATTCATGGACATTCTTGTCCCTCATAATTATCTTACCTGGGGAGTTTAATATATATTCAGTTGCATGCATAATCTGTTAATATTTGTATTCATGTAGCACTTGATGATGCTTGCCTGCACTGTGCAACACTCTGGTTATGCTGCACACAGTCACTACCAACACTGAAGAGTCATGCTCACAGCTGTGTTATGCACAGAACAAAAAAACACACACACACATACGCACAAAACACACAAGGTTGCTGGTTTAATGTGTGGCTCCTGATGGCTGCTGGACAAAGGGGATGAAACATGCCACTTGCTTTTGATGCACAAAGTCACTGTCCTATAAATACTCCCAGGTAAAGGGTTAAAAGCAAACAAAGAAACAAAAAAATACAACCTTGCCACTGGTTAATTACACAGCCTCATCCATCATACAGCTTCCATGCTGAGCATTCACCGTCCTCAAAGCTCAGAGTGTGAAAGCAGCTTACCTCAGTGAATATGAACATGTTAGGAACATACTGAGTGTTTTCATGGACAATGGAGACTTTAAAGCGTTGGCTTTTCTTTGGATCTTTTTTTTTTTTTTTTGTAAAAAAATAAATAAATAAAAAAGCCACATTTATGGACTCCATTGTGACTGACTGAATTCAAAGTGACTACAAGTACTGCTGACAGCCATTCACTCTCACCTTTCAAGTTTACAATAGGAAACCAATTTTAGATAGAGATGATTTAAATTTCAAATACTTTGTGTCTGAAACAAAATGGATCTGAAAGTTAATGTATATTAAATATGTATTAAATATTTATATTTCACAATAGGAAATATTACCTCTTGTGTATTAGCATTAATGAAATCATGATTTAAACTCTGTACTTTCCCTCAAAACTCCTCATTACATGATTATTAAAAAAAACTTTAAGATTACATTGCAGAAGAACAAAGGCTCCCTTCCTAGAGTACATGGTGCTACCTCAATTAATATTCAATTAGTATTGGTTGGAGCCAGGGTCAATATGAACAAATAACATCCAGACCACAGTTAGAGGCCATGAAATATTTCACACAAAAAAAAAATAAAAATGCTGTTGAGAAATGGGAGATCTCTGTCTACTGCAACACTAAAGGGGTCTGAATTTGTGAAGTTGTGTTAACACACGTCTCCTCCAGTGCATCTGGACTCGACACATGTATGTCCATAAAACAATGCATTAGTTTTGTTTTGGGTTTTTACCTCCAGGGACTGCAGGTAGCCCTCCTGTGGGTCGCAGAGCAGAGAGGGGATGCGATGATTGTTCCTCATACAGCGAACGTTGGTGTCTCTCCACAGCGGGAAGATCTGACGAATGATGGTCATCCGCCCCAGAGCGCTGTGAACCAGCTCCATCATGTCTGCATCACTCACCTCCTGAAGACCAAGATGACAGAGAGGGGTAATCTAACTTGTCTTTCTGTCTAATGTAAGTCAAGGACAGTGTCACATTTTATCAGATTTTCTTTTTTTTTTTTTTTGCACTGTAAGCAATCACGACACAAACCACATGTCTGAGCAGAAGTTAAAAAAAAAAAACCCACAGAAAACCTTGGAGGAGCTTGGCTGTGTCTGCTTCTTGAGATTTGAAATATCAGATGACAGAGTTTGGGGGAAATTAAGCAGGAAACCGAGCAATTACACGAGGACAGATCCAACAAGATGATAGAGGCGAGTCTTCATTTTGAGAATTTTTTTTTCAGTTTTCATTTACAAAGCTAGTAAACGTTAACAGTGACCAAACAATTATTTGAGCCAAAAACACACAAGACAGACATTTTCTTTTTAATTGTCATCAAAATTTCAAGCTGATTTTATAATTTAGGAAACACACTTATTTTGTAATTCACATGAGATTGGCAAATCAATGACGTTCAAGTATATCCTTCACAATAATAGTGCAGGTGACCCTTGGTCCTCTCCTCTGTGGGCGCTGGTCGTGTAGAGGATCAGATCAATATTCATGAGACACTGAGCTGCCTTTCAGTCTCCAGAGCAGGACACTGGTCAATGCTGAGGCAGACAGTGAGTCTCGTGGGAAACGTTGGGTTCATATACTATCTGACAATAAAGCTGTGAGGTTACTGTCAGGTCAAAACTTAAGCAGCCCTAGGTTGATATAATCCCTCACCACACATGCCTGAATACATGCTCTCTATCCGTTTTCCTAATAAGACATTTTGATCTATCCTTTTCGCATCGACCTCTCTGCTGTTACTGCTGGTCTCTGTCTGCACTCAATGTTAATTTCTCCTGGCTTCTGCCATTGTATGGTGCTTTTCTCCTTTCATCCTAATGTGGTTTTCAATAATTTAATATTGTGCCATCGCTCTCTCTCTTCCTTTGTATGTTTACTTTACATCTGTTGTTTCTCATTAAATGCAAAAAGCACACTATGGAGAGCAAACTGAATTGATAATAAAAAGATAGTTTTCCCTCCGTGTGTTTTTCATCTGTGAGCAACATGAGCCAAAGACTCCTCAGGTGATTCTAGTTCATCTACTTTTTTTTCCCTCTCTGACTCTTTTTCTGACTCTTCACAGTCATTCAGGTGGAAAGGATGAATATTCATGAGTTGCCATGACACATTAATCAGACAAATTATGTTGCATGGTTCACAGAGCTGAACCCTCACGTCCGAGTTAATAAGTTATACTGCCACCCAGTCCAAGTATTCTGTCACCATCACAGGTGACATTTATGTCATAACCTGACCCAGCGGTGACACAGACCAATGGGACATGGCTCACAAAATGTGCACCTTTTAACCTCTGTTTGAGGAAAACGCACAGACCATTAAGTCACAATTTGGACGCCGCTATGATATATTTCACTTGTTCAATATGCGGACAGAAATTACTACTTAAAGAATTGAAGGGACATATACTCTAAAGCTGCTCACTCCAGTGGTCATCCCAGGCATTTTTCAAGCACTAAAAAGGTTTCATCATGTAAATGGGGCACTGTATGTGATTATGATAGCTCATAAGTCACACCACAATAATATTTCTGACACAAGCAGGTAACATACAAACTGCTTTTAAAGTCTGCAATTATCATGCAATTACTTCAGCCATTAAGCTCGTTTGAGGCAACGCACTCAAACATCTGAAAAAGTGTACGCGGTGGTGCCGCCGCCATGTTTCAATGACAGCTGACGACCAAAATACATTAATCAAATCAAGCTGACAGATCAGCTAAATTATCCTCTTTGTGCTGCTCACTCTGTTATTAATCTTTCACCAGAAATAAATAAATAAAAAATTCCCGGTAATCACGACAGTCATTTAATTAGAACTTTAAGGTGCTTTTTAAACCGAAAGCTGGGAGGTAATGGGAGTCAGGAACAAAGAACAAAGCACTGTGGGTAATAATTAGGTTCTACTTGCCACAAAACACACACACACACATACATACATGTCTTTTCTGTGCTTTGAATAAGAGTTTGAGGGGAAAGGTATGAAGAAAATTGCTTCAAGAATACATCCAATTAACCAATTTTCCACTGGCATAATTGAATAATTGGTGCCATTGATTTTCTGTAAAAGAATCAAAAGGTGCAATTCACAATATATCAGCATGTATGAAATTGAATCTTTCCTCTTTACATCAACAAAAATGATAACTTCCTGTAAATTATGCATAGTTGAAGGTCTCTCAATTAAGCAATCCTATGTCTTATTCAGGTACACAATTCATATTAAATACTGCATTAGGAAAGGGTAGAAACCATATATGTACATGTTTGTCACAGTGAAGACAAATATAATACATATCCTATGAAAAAACATATATATTACGTACAAGCATCACCTATTTGCATTGAGTTGTTCACACATGAATGGGGGGTTGTAACAAGTGTAGACTGTGAGGTTTCTTCACACCTGACTACAATAAAGCAGACCCAAAACAACACTGCTGTTATGTTGTTGTATATATAAAGTATTTTATTAAAAACAAATGTGATCTAGAAATCAAACCTTGCATACTAAGAGCTGCAGCAGTAACGCAGCAGTATGGAGGGAAATAACAGGGATTTTTCCCCCTTCAGGTTACTGTTGACACACTCACACGCCTTACATTAGCAGGAGCTCCAGTCACTTTTTAATGATCGTTTAATCCTCAAATTGATAAATTAACCTAATGGCGATCAAGCAAGTGTTTTATTAGGCTTTATTAATAATGTTTTCAAGCACTGCCAGTCTGAGCTGATTAGTGAAGTAAACCACAACAGCTGATTTAGTGGCACTAGAAGTGGTTATTTTTCATGTAATATCAAATGACGAGTGCATCACTGTCAGCTTGTTTATTAAATTCTTGAAATTGGTTAAAAATGAAATCCCACGTGTGTAACCATGTAACTTCTGTAACTGTTGAAGAGAGATGGATGTAAAGAGGCTGGATAGAGATGACTAATTTCAATTAGTGGGAGGAAGACAGTATCAGCAGATGGAGCTTGTGTCTGTTTGCAATGACATCAGGCTGTTTTGTGAAAACAACAGAATATAGTACCGTACAGTATGATGTGATGGGTTTAAAGCATTATTGCCTTGTTCTATAATTCATTCATTAATAAAAACCTAAACATTAAATCACATCTAGGTACATTTCCAGGCCTGAAGGCAAGTCCCAAGTGAAAACACCGTCAGAAAAGTAGCAGTCTGGCTGCTCACAGTTCATGATTGCCTGACAGAAAAAATCAGAAACAAAGGAAGTACCACTCGCAATAACATATGGTCTGAGCAGGCGGAAATGCAACGTAATTTCATGCCAAACTGCACTTCACTGCTTGATCTGCATCAACACAACCATAGCTTTCAGCCAACTCTGCACTAGCCTGTTTGTTCTGAGCGGAAATTCACCAGTCCAGCTTAAGTGTAAAAGCCTGGACTTTGACCTACGAGGCAGGCAATATGACTGAGTTAGCACTTTAGATTTGTTCAGCTAAGAAGTTGCTTAATTGGAACAGGATATATCTTAAATGTGACATAAAGTGGGGTGACATGTAAATAATTATAGCAATTAATTAATGCATATGCTCTTCCTTTACAGTGTGTAAGCCATCCTATTACACAGATCATTGTCCAGGAGACCAATGGATGCTGACTCAGTGATATTGGGGAAAGTCTAACTGTAAGTATAGTGCAAACCAGCATCTATATTTGTGTTGGTGCTGAGGATTTAAGTGCTTAAATTTCAGCCTGGAGGTGCAGTGGGTCTTTGTATAATTTGAATTGCCCACTTATTAACCCCAGTGACATAAAATGACTGTGGCTATAACTGCTGTAACATTTAGATAAGGTGGTTCATGAAGGGAGTCGCCTGTCTGGTGTCCTTTAGATTTATGACACCCGGTGTCTCCCGTGGTCACCACTTCAAGGTTAATACATAATTTCTGACATCTGAATTGAGTTTCTGCATGGATGCTCATCATGGTTAATGGTAGAAAGGACCATAACAGCGCTTTGATAAATGCAACGTTATACAGTCCTTTGAATAAGCAAAAAGATAACTAAAACAATTCAATATTTTTTAAGTGGCGTCTTCGTAATCCACCTCCCAATCCCACAATCTGGTGCGGGGGGGATTGCGTCAGTAGAACGGGATTTCCATCTCAGTCGCTTGATGGGCAGTTACCAAAGACATCAGTCATATCATGACTGTCCTCCTCGACTCTGTCTGTCACAGCAGGCACAACCAGCTAATCCATCAAACATTCTCAAGTGTCACCGTCCCGCCTTTGAAGGGGAAAAAAAACAACAACAAATCCTCCCAGGATGTGCAATCCATCTGAGTCGACCAGACAGTGTCAGAGGCAGACAGCCCTGTGTGCTAGCATCTGGAGCACCCTGGTTTAGTGGGTGGTTTAGCGAGACACACGCCTGCCTATCATCCCCCTGCCCTCCTGCTCACATCAAGTCCCGCTGCACTTCTTACACACTGATTTCAAAGCTTTTCTCTTTTTTCTTAGAGATTATGTTGGTCATTTAAGTGTTGAGTAAGCTTCACACCCTGAGGGCTGCTGAACTGTGTGCGACTCAAACCCACTCCTTTGGTTTTAAAATGCATCACCGTCAGTCTCAAACTTAAAATGTTTGCAACTGAGGGAAAGTTATGTTGAGAGCAAAGCTGATTATCTCACTCTGTGGGAGTTTTCTAATGTACACAGCTCCTGCGATTAATTGATTAACTGAGCAACAGAAATATAAGAGCCAATTATTTTGATCCCTATCTGCTATATACAGCTTTTAAAATGTGAAGATTTGATCAGTTTTTCCATCACACACGATAATCAATTGCATATCTTTCTGTTTTATTTTTTTTTAGTGCTGATCACACACACGTCTGAAGATGTCAGCTTGGGCTTGGGGAAATGTATGGAAAGTGGATGGAGCCACAGTCACTTCAGCCATTGGTTGGTGGACTGGCATGTGAGGGTGAGGGCCTAATGAAGCATCTGAAGCATCTAAGAGATCAGATCTGTCAGTCATATCATATCATAACACACCTCTGAGTGAGGCCTGATATCTACTTAAGTATGATTGTTTTGGGTTTTTTTTTTTTCAGATGAACCACCAGGACTTTAGCCAGTGACATCAGAATGTATGTAAATCAAATGCATTGACTTGTTTTGTGTTAAGAGAGATATTGACATCTTTTCTTAATAGAAGTCTGTTGGACCCTGTATGTATAAATTTTTTTCAGCCAGCATCTCCCAGGCATAGAGGGTACTGCACCTTTGGTGCTTAAACATTTTGGTGACTATGCTCATCTTTTATACCCAGTCTATAGGGATATTATTATTAACAGCCATTTTGATGCCACTGAGACAATTGGAAAAAAAAAATCTGCATATTAATTAATAATGAAATTAACTGGTGTAGTTGCTGACCTGAATATTGCTTCATTTCAGCTTGCGCTGGCACACATTAACCTATTACAGTAACACTAAATTACAAAGTGGGGGTATCAAGAAAATGTGGATATGGACCAGTCAGGAGAGGTCTGATGAAAAACACGACTGAATTGCATGATTTTTAAGTTAAAGCCAAACTAGAGACTAAAAGTCAGTAAATCTTGGCCTTTGTTGCACCACTTAACTAAATTATTGTAATACTTCTGTATATTATCATTTTATACTGCAATGCTAGTGAAATGCTTACGTCACCCCTACGTAGAAAGATGTAAAAAGGGCTAAGTCATTTGTGTAATTTCTTTTATTTGTCTATTATATCTCATTGTTTTTCCAACGTGCCATCCTTTTCTTTATCCATCCTCTCCCCATGTGCACTCTTACTGCATTGCTAGCCTGACAGCTACATTTATCGTGCCACATGTTGCTGCTGCTGGCACATTTGCATAACAGCTTGTCACGAGAGTTGAATGAAATGTGAGACCTTGCTTTAACTGTGTGGGATCTGCAGGCTGGCAGCAGTACGGGGGAAGTGACAGAGGTAGGTAAGCAACAGTGGGCTTCATGATCACCTGGTTAAAGTGTATGTCACAGCTCTGTCATGACCAGCTGAATAGCAGCAACTGTCCGCCGGGACTGTTGGTGCATTCAGGGGAATGAGGTAAGAGAGAGCTGTTATTTCCCTGCAGGATTTTGTGATACAGCCGGACTGCATCTGGTCAGGCTAACAGGATTTTCAGATTTTGACTGCGGGAAACAGTATTGAGGTTTATTATAGCCGTGTAGCAAACTGGGATTACAGAATTCACCTGCAGCTGCTATGAAAACAGAAGGACTGATGCAGTTGGTGAAATGACTTTGTCTCTCCAGTCACGTGTTGAGATGAATTACAAAAGAACATGTGTACAATCTTTGTGCCATCAGCCATGTTAGGAGCGTCTTAGAAATCTAATCACAGGCTAATGGAAACAAATTAGCTTTGCACCTTCTTTTAAATCTCCTTCTCCTTTAGAGATAAGCAGGCTTTGTGGATAAATCATTTACAGTTAGATACAAGCTCGGAATCAATTTACTAACCGATTGTTATTGTAACAGTGTAAAATGAAGAAAAATCGGATTAAGGAAGAAGATAGATTTGTTAGCAGTGCAAAGTTTTCATATTTTTTTCCTATAGGTGAAGACCTCATCTGAGAACAATAGGTCGGTATGAGTAGTAATTGAATTTTCTTGTTAGTCCTCTCGACATGTCTGCGTTATTTTCATTTCAAGGTGATTGCCAGCTTCATGGGCAGTTTATCTCGGGTGATGAAAAGAAAAGCAGGGATAAAAAGAAGAAAAGAAAAAGATAAACAAAAATTAAAGCGAGTGGGGCAGAGGGAAAATAAAAAAAAAAGTTGTCTTTGTGGTCTTGGAGGAGAACAAGAGGGACAAAGGGGAGAAGGAAATGAAAATTATATTGTGAGAAAGATATATAGAAAAATGGGCAGTGAGAATGATAATATGTTTTACAGTCTACAGATACAAACAGGCCCATTCTTCTTCTTTAAATGTGAGTCAGGGAGGAATAACTCTGCTGTAAGCCACATCACATCAACCATTAGACGATGCCATAGAAATTAACATACCATTAGTTCATACTCTCCCAGAATCTGATGCAATTAAAGCTAATGTCTGTGTGGAGGTCTGAAGTAATTGACTGAGTAGCATGCATGTATGTGAATACTGCCTCAAATTACAGGCCCCATCCCACCATCTTATTTGAGGCGACAAAAAGCCTATCAGTGGTGAGATAGAGACGAGCTCTCAGACAATCGAGGGTCTCATTAGCTCATTGTAAGTCAATACTTCACTTCTGTGTATGCTGAGGTGCATTGTGAAAAAGTGAAAAGATCTTTATTTTATTTTATTTTTTTTAAAAAAGCTCATTACAGTCACTAAAATTAGGTGATTTACACTGCCAGACAGCAGCTGGTTTTCAACACACTAAGCCTCATTAACTTTTGAAAATCAATATATACGCTACCAAAAATACACAGAAATCCTGCATGTGAATTTCTAACTAAAACATAAATGTCAGCTGTGTTATTCCTCTTGGTTAGTCTGATGTGTGCTGTGGCCAATAAGTGTTTTCAACTTCTTTATTAAAAGATAATTTGCCACACTGGAGAGAAATGTTGCTCATCTTCAAGAATCTCAATATTTCTACCAACAAGACTGTCAGGGGAGCACCGACACATTTATCATGCTCTATGGATTATGAATCAATAAGTGTCATGTTTTGGGTCCCGATGACATGTTCCTACAAGTGAGGAGATGTTTCATTAAAATTCATTGGGGTAAATCATCAGGGAGCAACCTTTTATCTAATGTCTTTCATGCACTGCTTTTAGTATCGGGCCAGTTCTTTACCCCCCCACGTCTCCAAATTGCTTTGAATCAATGGAGGTACAGTGCTGAGGCGCTAAAGCTAAAGATCTCAGCGAGGATCCACTGTTCTGCATTCACAAAGTGCTGCTGAATTTTGTGCTGTTACAGCCACTTTACAAGACCATTTAGGTCAATGTCACACACACAGCACTGCTACAGAGCGGGGTAATATACACCAATATCAACAATTAAAGGGAGAGTGATTATACAATATCAAATAAAGGCCCAGTCCTTCAGGCAGCCACGATGAAATAAAAACAAATGACTTGCTGCTATTCTAACTGAATATGAAAGTGTAGCTACTGACAGGCTGATAGGTTTTCATGTGCCGCTTCGTGCCTTGGCAGCATATGAGGCTCTGTGTCGACAGAGGAAAACTGATAAGGTCTAAATTCACTCAGGTACATGTAAGTGTGTTTGCATTTGGCCTCACCTCATTGGCATAGACCCAGTGACTGTCCTTGGACGCCAGGTTGGTTTCCACAGCCTGCAGTGATGAATGAAATGAGGGAGAGAGAGCAGAGACAGAGAGAAGGACAATTTAAGAACTGAGTGTGCAAATTCATTGAGATCTCACAACAGTCTGTGTCAGTCACCCCTCAGGTGTCTCTGGAGCTTGATTTGTAAATCAAGACATCCTCGAACACAGAGAGGGAGAAGAAAAAAACAACATAGTGGGATGCATCAGAATCACTCTGCCTGGAGCAGATTGGATCAGTATAGCTGTATAAATAATACTCTGTGAGCACACTTATTTTTACATTGGATGTGAGCATGAAGCCAGAGTACAGATGTATGTTTTATTTTCTCAAATGGCGGCAAGGGCCTTTATGTACTCGACTGCAGACAGTAGTAGGCCTCTATTTGAGGCATACTTGTATTAGAGGCAGGTCTTCATTTCTTATTTCCTCTGATATAGTTGATTAGTCATGTTTCAATATCAAGCCTCAATTTGAGAGTTAAAATGGGATCAGGAGAGAAACAGATCAAAGCATTAAAGTTACTGCATTATTTTGAAAATTTAAACTTCACACTCCCTGTAACAGTTTCAAATTAAAAGCCTCTAGTATTGCACTGCACAGAAACCCTTCATTTTTTAACAAGTCTTTTTATTGTGAAACCTTCACTTTCACTCTTCACTCTTTAACGTATTAGTAACAGTTTCGTTCCTTAGCTTGTATTTGGAGGTCTGACCTTTTTTGTTCATACTGGCCCCAGCCTTTACTACCTGAATATATTGAAGGATATACAGTAACATCCTCACCTCTGTGGAGATAAATTGTTGTACTGCAAGATAAAAGAGATTCTGAAGGAAGCAAACCTGTGTGTTGAAAAGTATGGTGAGGAGTCAGGTGTTAAGGCTCAGACAGACAGATCTCGCAGCCATCACATGTTGTTATCTGAATGACACAGGGCCACAGTTTCTGGAATTTATTTTGAAACCAGATTGTGTAGTAAAAGCACTACAGCACAACTGTGTCTAAATTTTCTAAACAGTTACCTGTCAAGAGGTAGAGCCACTATTTAGACACATGAAGGCTGATTTATGAGCGTTTCAGGTGTATTCACTCATTGGATGAAATCATCTGAATACAAGGATGCACCTCTACATGGACTCTCTCTTATTATTGTTCTGCTGCTCTGTCCTTGTAGCAGTACCACCCACAAAATCAAGACTTCAACTTGTTTCCTGAATAAATCTCACTGGGAAATGTGATTTCTTTCATTTCTGACTGTTACCATTACACAAGGTAGTAACAGCAGAGAGCTGACTGCAGTCTGGTCACTGAGGTGTATGTAAATGCACCCAACGACCTAAAGTCTATCAACCCCTACTGGGTATTACCAAAACCATCCATGTCATTATGGAGTTCCTCCACCTGTCAGACGACTGCACACATTTTAAATCTGTCATGCTTAACATCTCCATGCATGCGCTCTTCTGCAAATTGCTATCATTTGTGACTAAATGAATCCCTCTCACACATGGCAATGAAGACTGATGCCTTATCATATAACCGACAGAACCCTGCTGCAGTTTTACTCAACAACACTGTGCTCATCAATAATAGCTGGTGCACACCGAGTACAGCACCAAAAGCTGCCAATCGATCTTATAACCTTGGATGAGCCATGATTTTATTTTAATGCTCCCCTCATCACCAGATTGATCTCATCAAACTGCAAGAGGACCATACCAACCGAGAGAAATATTTACCTCCACGGCTGAAATGCCACGGCTCATACTTAAAATTAAAGAGTGGGGCCATATGCCTTCAACTTGATTACCTTGAAATTCAAACGGATAGGCCAACATTAGCGATGGATCCTATGCAACACCAGCCAGATGCTGGATGAACTGACCCGTGGAAGATTTATGCAGGAAAAAAAGCAAGAACATGTATCATGGGAGCTACACCCTTCAGTCCTGAAGAGAAATTTGATCAGTGCTTCCAAGCCACATACAAGTCTGGTCTTACATTTAGCAGCAAGAATTTAGCAGCATTTATGGCTGCACATACAAAATGGTTCATTTTAGTCTGTTATTGTGGCCATGTCGGCTACTGTACAACCATTCAGATGATATAAGTTATCTTCACATAGGATTAAAAAGCAAAGTACAGGGAAACAGTCAAATTTTAAATATGTCCATAAAGAAAAAAACTCACAACTTGTGTACAGGACCATACTTTGAATTTAACTATCAGGAGCTAAACATCCACATGTCCACTACTCCTACTACAGTTGTATACATCCACAATTCCAATTTACCTATATTTAGAAAGTATTTCACTGTTGTGTTGCAAAACCTTCAGGCACAACACTAGAGGGTGTGTGTGTGCGTGTGTGTGTGTGTGCTTTAGTTTGCAGGTATGTGACAAAGTAAGATATGGAGAAAAAAAAGCTATGTTGTTCAAGGTTGAGCCGTTAGGCAAGAGATGAACAAAAAGACAGCTCAAACTGAGGTTTCCTGTGTGTGTGTGTGTGTGTGTGTGTGCTTGTCCATTATTGTAAATCAAGTCTCAGTATTATTTTGATAAGATGAAGATGGTCTTTATTAGTATATTTAAAAGGAATATTTTCCCATGGATACTTTCCATCCTTGAATGACACAAAGGGATGACTTATTTATTAGAGGAATAACTTGACATGTTCTTTCATTGGTAAAAAATACTTGTGAAGCTCATCATTGAAAACAGTTCACTGGAAATCTACAGATTAAAAGGTAAGAATCCAGATGTGATCACATTCTTGTAATTGGTGTGATGATGAAAATATCAGCAAGCTCCTTTGATGTGCAAGTAATCCATTCATTTAATTTATGGTAATGTCTCTCTAGTTGTATATAAAATCTGACAATGGAAACCATTGTCTGCCTTGAAGAATAACCTTGACATTCAACAGAGACGACAGCTCCTTGAACTGCATTCATTGTTCCAGACAAAAACTGTCAGATACCATAATAGTAAAAACAAATTTGAGTGCTGTAGTGTGGGTTAGTTAATGTGTACGAGCAGCCCTCGGCACAACAGAACCAAACACTTGGTTCAGCATCAGTTCACAGCGCAAGTGAACACTGACAACTTGCGACACTTTCGAAATAAACCTTTGTTAAGCTAAATGCTGCTAGCAAGCTGATGTTTAACCCTGCCTTTGTACCAATGTGGCAGCCGCCTAATTGTGCTGTCACACAGTGAGAACTCATTCACTGTTAGGTGTTGTTACTGTTTTCTCAAAAAAACAAAATGACTACTGTTATTAAATGTAAACTGAAACATACTGAATGTAGCAGAATACTGAATTAAGACTTAACATTCAGTGCTTGTTTGCTGCACCCCCATTTTTCAATGCCCTGTAGTTTAGGCAGAACATTAAAAAGTGTGAAATAAGACAAGGAATTGGATGCTGAGGTATCAGAAATACTGTGCTTACAGTACCTCAGGGAGTTTCTCATTGGGATTCAAAACTAGTAGCTCCTAAATACAAAAGCCCCTTGTGTTTAAGCACAATTCCTGCATTATTTTGCCTAATCAGCCCCTTTCTAATCGTGTCGTCTCCTTTCAGTTGAACTAAAGCAAGGGTTTCCCCCCTTTGCTTAAAATTTATCACACCAAAGCCTAAGAATTCATTTGAGACCTCAAATGTTATCGACATCCAGGCAGAGTAATTTCGTCTTTGTGTGTTTTCTTTCTGTTCTATTCACTTCAGAAGATGATGTAACAGTGAAACTCTGGAGAGCAATGTGGTTTAGGAGGAGGCATAGACAAGAGCCTGGAGTGACATCTGAGGAATATTCTATACTGTCAATACAGCCAAAGCGTGGCGACAGTAAGATCTCTAATCAGAGAGGCAAAGTACCCCAGGCGTGTTCTTATACAGTAGCAAATGCCACAAAGGCAGCCAGAGAGTGCCAGCTCCAATTTAAAAGCGTGACAGCCAAAAAGGGATTGAGAGGAACTGCGGTTAGGAGGATGTGAATATAGGTGGGGGGAGGATTGGGCAAGACTCAGACGACTCAGGCTGAATCTCTTTGAATGTGAAAAGATGAAAGTGCTCAGTGTAAACACGTTCAATACAATTATTTGTTACAGTACAAAATCATGTTTTAAATGTTTGAAAGCGAAGCCAATTTGGATTGTACGCTCAGCTGCCTGATTGTTAGGTACAACTTGTTCACCTGATGCTGTCAGTGGTGTGATAAACTCTACCTCTATGTGGGTTGTAAAAATCACATTTTGTTGAAAAGTGCTTGAACTTTATGATGATCTTGAAGTTTTCTCTTATTTTGACCTCTTCCTGGAGGTGACAGTTATTCATTGACTGTATGTGGAAATGGACGAAGCAACTGGGTCTCAAATAGGAGGTCAATGCAGAAGTGCAAAAAGGTGCTGTACTCCAGCCCCTAGATGGCTCCAAAAAACTCTGGCTCCAACTGACTTCAACTCAGAAATAGTCATTTTCATTCATGAAATAGTCAGTCAATACTTTTTTCCCCACAAGTCATTCAGATGTCATTGGCTGGTGTCAATTCTTCTCATCAGTGACCTGGTGGTCCATCTGAAAAAATCTGAATTAAGTAGATGCTAGGCTTCAAAAAGAGGAAGATTTAGGGGTGTGGTTGGTTTGATCAGGTCTTCAATGAGACCAGACCTGAACTCGAGTCTCATATAAACTGAGCAGAGTCCTCAGGTTGAAGGGTGAGACCCGCCTCCCCACTCCTCGCTTCATATCCAAATATGGTCACTTCTGACTCCAAGTGCCAAACATGGTGACGTTCAAACACTAAACTCCTCCTACACACTGTCTATGGATTTATGGCAGGACTGTGGCATTTGACTGCCTTTGTGTACCAAACAAAATGATCCTTTAATTAAATTTGATTTGATTAGTAGTAGGTAGAACCGATACCATGTATAGTATACAGATAGATACAGAGATATATTCATGTGTGCAGTATCCATACAGACAGAGATTCTTCTCCATTATGCAGCACAGACAAAGAGGTGTGTGTCTGGGCTTAGGTTTATTCTGCAGCAGTGCAAAGTACACAAAGTCCTGCAACAGCTACTGTGCACCCCACAAAGCCCTGATCTCAACATCAAGTCATCAGTTAGTCTGGGATTACACACAAAGACACATTGATGCCCAGAACAATACACCTGCCGAGCAAAACTATGTACAAGTACCTTAAAGAATTAATGTGGTTTTAAAAACAAACATTAAATATTCATTTGATGTGGGTGTTTTTATGTATTGCACTTTTTGTATGAAGATAATAGATCTTAATAGCACCTTTGCTTTACTTTTATTTGTAATTAGTTTCTAATTTAGTTTGTTAGTAGCCTTTGCACAGTACTTGTAAACATAGCTTTTCTCCTTTACAATCTGCCACAAAGCACAAGATGATAACATGGAAACAACTTGCATAAACATAGTTTCCTGTATTTAAACATCTGTCATCCACTGTATCACAACTGCTATTTCACACTGATGCAAAAGAGTAATAATTTGCTGCTTATCTTATTAAAGCAAAAATAATTAAAACATTTGTGGCGATTAAATTAATTGTGTTTACAGTAATTAGAGACACCTCAGTAGCTTAATTCCTTCAAAAGTACCATCCTACTTGATCAATCAGTGAGAAAATAAAAGTGCAGTAAGTCGAGCCAAACTGTACTCGAAGGCTAATTAAAATTTGCGATGATTAGCCGTTAGCTTTTCATAGAAGCTCCAGGATCTTTACATCACAGCGACTAAGGCATGGTTTCCAACTGTGACATTTTTCTCTTGAGCTAAATCTTAAGTGAATCCAAAAAACAATACAACTACTGAAAACCATTAGGCTCCTATGTAAGTCATGTTCGTGTAATGATTACAGCAATCTATCACATCAATCACACTACACCACTTTAGCATTGCTCCAAATGCACATGGATATAATACAATGTGCCAGTGGAATATCGAATGTCGCCGCTATATTGCAGGACAAAAGCAGCAGTTCTGTTAGCAGTAATGCTAATCCTAACTGGCCCCAACTCTGCTGAAGGCATATGCTGTTTTATTTCCAGAGACATCAGCCCAAACATTACTGTAGCATTATTGAAAAAAAAAAATAATAATAATAATGAATTCACAAGGACAACACTGCCTTAGGAACTGAGGTAAACAAAGCTCAGTCTGCTGCTTCTGAGAAATGAAACTAAACTGGCTAAAAAGTCAAGCAGTGTCTCTGTGTTTACTATTATAATGTGACGAGGCATTTCTAATTCAACATATGAAATAAATACAGAAATGATTCCTTTATCTTAATTACACTTTAAAAAAAAATCAAATAAGGGTTTCAAAATGAATTAAGCTACAGTGTCATCATATTTCTGTGTATGGCTGTGGAGTGAGCAGATTGTATTGTGATTGTGGGATATTCTGCTGTGTCTAGATACATACCCAGTAAGTAGTGCATCTTTCAAACCATCCACCCTTACCATTACCTCATTTACACTTTGTGTTAACATGCAATCTGTAGCGGCATACATTATCTGGATAATGATATCTGATCAATTCCCTCATCCAGAAAAGTTATCTGGAAACATTCATGCGGAGATTGTTACATTTTCTAATCTACTTAAATCTCTCAGGAGGCAGATGTAGCTCTGTTACGTTATTTCTCTCTCTTACACTCTCTGCTCCCTCTTTTCCCCTCGCTGTGTGACTTCAGTGGAGACACATTTGTCCCTATTTGAGGCAGTGCACCATAGTTTTAAGGTCAGGTCTTGATGCATAGCAACCAAAGGCTGCTGTCGATGTTAAGCGGGTGCCTTTTCACTGAGTCTTCGTATTTGGTCATAATTTGACAGACGGTGGACAATGAAAGGATTTTGGTGGCTGTCACACCTCTCATGTTCTGTCTGTGTTAGGATCTCACAAAAAGCCAGAGAAGAGTAATGAGGTTTGTCATAAAAGATTCACAATAGTCCCACTGAACCCAGCCTTGCCACCGTTGCTGTGGAAACACACCTTCAGACCACTTAATCTGCTCCATGAACACGGCATTGCACAAAAAGATGCCAAATCGCCTCAATATACAGGTACAGACCCTTTTAAACAACTCTTTGATTCATCACTAACATCTTACTAACAAGTGATTCTCAAAGGATTGAGCAAATGAAGAAATCAAGAAACCAGACACTGAGCTGCACTCCTCAGTGATAAAACAATACCTGAACAAATCTCTCCTGACCTTACACTGTCTGTATTCAGGACCAGGTGGCCCTCCCAAGAAGATGGCACACGTGTGTCACATTAAAAACAAATCATGGCTCCCATCTGCCATGGCACTAAGGCTGCTAGCTACTCTCTGCATGTAGTTAGCTTCCCACAGGCTTACACTATAGACATGAGTGGAATAGGTAATGTCCCCGTTAGGACACTCACCAGTTGGCACATTAGCCTTGTTACATAAACTAAATTTAGAGGAACCTTCGCACTGCACCCACGGCTCCAATACACTTTATATTGTATGCATTGTTTCTTATGGAGAACAACAAATTCAACAACAAATGTTTTGAAAAATAGAAAAGCATAAGTAAAGTTCTGTAATCTTACATTGTGTCTATGATGTGTCTACAATCTTAAACAGTGGGTTAACTTTTCCTCGGTGTTTGTAGTTCTCTCTTGGCTAAAGATTGGCTGAGTCTTATGTCTACAAACTAATGGTTGTCCAAGTAGCAGATGCTGTAATAATGTCTGTATTGTGGAAATCTCAAAGTGAGGAGTGGCAACTTCTCAACTTCCCCTGTGACATATTCCTTCTGTGAGCTGCCGCGCTTATTGTGAGCTATAATGTTGCGAGGGGGATTTCTGAGAGTCACTAACAGGATTAAAACTAGGTGTGACATTTTATGAATACCATAGCAGGCTGAAGAGCCTCCTGAGTGGAGCCATTCAGCAAGGCTGTAAGAACCTTCTGGCCTAACGGGGTGGGAGCAGTTTCCAGCTTTCAAACTGTGCTGTGGACATGGCCTTCGTGTGGTTATAATCCACCACAACACGAGTACTCTGAGACAGTCGTGCAGTGAGAGGAGGCAAAACAACCTTGAACAGGATCTTGTTGCATTCCTCTGATGCTTGTCTGCAGCAAATTCTATAAAATATTTATACTATTCAAAGCTTCACCTTCTTTGCCAACATTTTATCAGACTCATTGTGGTTGTGATTCTTACACAAATAGATTTTCATCTCAATTACTCCCTTTTGAAGACAAAATTCAAAACACATGGTTGCCGACGCTACATTGTTGCTTATCGCTTGCTTTTTTCTGGCTGCAGGAAATAGTAAATACACTACGCAGACAAGTTGGTGGTTTGATTCAATTTAGTCTATTGTTAGATCTGGTTGAGAGATGAATGTCCAAAAGTATTAAAAATCCAATATTTTTAGTTGCATATTTTGTAACATATATGCTCTGTTGCACCAGAAATCATTACCTCGAAAGAAAAGTGTTTCAAAAGTGTGCGGCTTAGTGAGCAACACAATTCAGACTTAGTTAGCATTTTAACAAGACACCAAAGTACACTTTCTGAACAATATGTCTTCGCGGAGGATGAATTACTTTGCATTTCCGCAGGGTGCCCTTGGGGAAGCACCGAACATAAACTAAACCCCAGCACCTGGGGGAAATTTATGTTGTGGATCTTTGATGATATTTGCAATTGAATTTTTATTGCACAGCTGATGGATGTAATAACCGAGGATAATTAACAGAGAGGAAACTGATTACCTCACCAAAAGTTATTTTGTTCATCTGTGACTACAGTTACAACACAAGGACAAACGGATATATCGACAGCGTACTGTAAAAAGCAACACAATCTTATTCTGTACATTACACACACAACACAAAGTTGTATTATTATAAAGCAAAATTACACAGAATAGTGATGTTGCGTAAAGCAAACAGTAACATTATGCTGCATGAGAAAGCAGCGTCTTGATGTTTTCTGGTGTTATTAGTGGAGAGAATGATCAAGGATGAAAAATCAGACGCCTCTGGTATGCTGGTATGTACTGGGGAAAGCCCTTTAAGATGCAACACTCAAAGCAAAGTTGACAAGCAAAAATCCTATAAGAATTAAAATCCGTAATTCATGGGGCAACGGATAAGCAAAAGAATGCTATTTAAATGTAACTGAATAATGCATGGCACCATTACCTAACATTAGTTGAGTGATTTGAGGTGAGTGAAATACAATAATTGTTTTCCATAAAAGCACTTTGTACCATTCCAGGCCATTAGCTTTGAATAGTGAATCACAGAACTTTCCTTTCAGACTGAACTTCACACCCGAAAAACACATCTTCAGAGAGAGGTGAGCGATTTTTATTTGGAAACATATAAATAATTAAGCTGTCCCTTTAGTCAGCGTTGCGTTCAAGGCAGGATAGGTAGCTCCTTACAAAAGCTGGCACAAAAAGAAATGTCTCAACTCTTTCTGCTCAAACTTCTGGAAGTGCAGCGAGTCAGACAGGCAACACTTTCATCAGGTTTGTTCTACATAAAGGCTGATTTAGTGGGAAGCTGAGACGTAATTGCTCCAGTTTGTATAGATGGTATTAAAGCGCTTGATTACATGCTACACGGGTCCTTGTGGAGCCCTACAGTGAAGTTGTACTGGTCTCTTACGAAAGACCACAAAATCACTACAAAAGCAGCATCTTCTCACCTTATATCAGTGACCTCGCATGACACTCATGGCTCTCAAAAGCCTTTCACTCCCTTCATGTGCTGTGGACTTTCTTACTCTGCCTCTAAGCAAGTACTGGCCACTAGGTACGAACATCCAGACACATTCAGACAACTCCAGACACACAGCGGTGTAATCTCTGCTCCGGGGTACACTCTCATACTGTGCTGCTGAAACTGCCTCAAAGTCACTACTCGGAGAAAACTGCCAGGAGAGGAGAGTGAAAACAAAGGTGAGGTGAGAAACCCGAAATAAAAAAAAAAAATGAAGGCGGTATTAAGATATGACAGCTTAGTCAGGCTGTGATGAGAAGAAAAGTGTCAGGCAGGATTTTACGGCACCTCATCCACACCTTGTTATTGTTTTTTCACTCCTTTAATCTGCCCACTTAATTGCATTGACCTGCCTTAAGAAAATGGGGTACATGTAAGAATTAAAGTACTGCAGCTGTGATGAAATACTTCTAAAGGGTTTTAACACTTTCCAGCCTGGAGAGCTCTGCACGGAGGCGAGGCCACATCTGCTATGAAAACCCACCTGCCGCCATTTCTGAAAGGTTCAATCAAAGACTGGCACACTCACTGAAGAGGCCGCCTGGTGCTACTGTGACTAACCCGGTTGTAGCATTTGTTGTGCTTCATTTCTGTTGCATCTAATTTGGTCGAGATGCAGCTGAGAAATTTTAGAACGGGTTTAATCAGAGATTTTAATATACCCTCTAATTTTTACTGTTTTAATAAGGTAGAAGTAAGAAAGGCAGTTGTTAGCGGAGTTTTTCCAAATCCCACTTGGTCACAAGGATATGGAAAATAATTGTATTTACAAATTATTCACAGTGTCTCTGATCCATCCACTTTAATATATAGGTTATGGTGTTAAAGGTGCAATAGATATGCACAATTTGACAAAAAGAAAAAGCATGGAGTATTTTCTTTTATTGTCACTAACTTTCTCACAATGTAGCTTTCCCTTTAGCACCTTTATGTGCTACTTTATAAGACTTACAAACTGGAAAACAGTTTTGTCTTTGATATGTACTTTGGCCAAGGAGGTTATGTGTTCACCTGCTTTGCTTCTTGTTTTTTAACAGCATTAAGAAAAAAATACAGAACATGCCTTAATACATTTCTTTTTGTGGTACATTGTTACCCCAAAAAGAGAAATCAGAGAGTTTTCTCTTTCAGAGAGAGGGATAACTTCATCTCTGAGTCAGTTACTACGGTAACAGACTCTGTGAATGTAACCTTTTCACTGGCAGGTTTTCTTCAACAAACCCTGAGCCTCTCTCTGCATCTCCTCCCTCCTGCTGAGCCTGATGCAGCTGTTAACCACAGGGTGTCATTTCCACCTTCATCTGGTCGATGATCGAAGTAGAATTCATTTCCATAGTCTTACGTTAGGAGTTGAATTTTAGACCCTATCTGGTGACTGCATTGTTCTTTATGTTATGTTACTTTCCCATTTTTCATTTCAATTTCAATACAGTTTTATCTGTGTAACAAAAATAAATAAATAAATCAATCAAATCACATCACAGACTTTTACATAAGCAAGTCAAAGCTTTACAATATCATCAATATTCCAAGGAGAGAGCCAACCAATCCTCCCTTCGTTACATCATCAACTATCTGAACAACTCCGACACTTTTCAAATCAGAGCAAATCCTCTGCGTTGCTTTTTTACCATCAAGAGTGTTGAAATAAAACCAAAATATTTGCCTTATCTATTTTTAGATTTCATTTCCAGCTGCTTGAAGTAAGTTTTGTTCCCACGGGAAGTGATTGAAAATAACATCTCTTTCTAAAGCATTCCAACACTTCCTGAGCTGTAATATTAAAAGAAAGTAAAGTGAAATGGTCAGACTCAGTAGTCAATGCATGAGTTCAAACTTATACACTGATGCAGTCAGTAAATCTAGCAGCTGTTTCTCTTTCATCCTTAAAATGTCTCCTACACATGCACATAAGCACTAGTGACTCCTCTGTGGTCAGTCATCGTATGAGAGCTCCACTGATGACGACTGATCATGCACGTGCTTAATTCAGGGTGAACTCAGGGAGGCAATTCTGGATCAGAAAACTCTGAGTTTCCCATCTTGAATAAAGTCAATTGAGAGTTCAAGGCAAACAGTGTTCAGTCTCTTGCAGCTGGATTATGCCTTTGCAGGAGGCTTCGCTCTCTGATTGCTTTCTAGTGTTTGATTTTTTTTTTTTTTTGTTTTTTACAAAGTCATCTGTATGCCACTCTTCATTTTCCCTGAATTTGTTTGTATTCATCCACTGTAACAGAACAATACAGAGAAAGATGCTTTGAAAAATGAGACGGAGAGCTTGGAAAAACCGCTGCTTTTCTAAGTTGTCACATTAAACAGGACAGGTGGTGCCCACTTGGACAGACCTGCATCTTACCGCCCCTTGTAAGAGCTAGGTGCCAGTGTGCAATTTTAACACCCTCCTCAAAAACCATTCTTGCTGTACAACTGAGCACAAGGTGGTTACAATAGTGCTGTGTGGAAAGAGCCTGTAGGTGTTGCTGGGCAGCTCTCTGTTGTAATGCAGATATCTGTCAGTAAAGAACGGACCTCCTAAAAACCAACACATAAATAAATGTAAAGAAAAATGTCCAATGATGTCCAATGAATAAAAGGTGCATTGAAACACTGACTCAAGGCAGCCTTTCTTCAGATATAAATGTGCAAGCTCCCACTGCTTGTAATCTCCGGTGCAGTAAACAGGGATATTTTGAAGTGAAAAACCTCAGAACACCGGCTGAGGCTAAAAAAGAAAACGTGACGATACAGGAACAGAGGCCATAACAAATGACAAACAGGCGCATTAGGTACATGGTGGTAATGCTTTGTTTGCTCCTGAAAAACATTGCTAAATAGAGTCCTTTTTATAAATCACTACAAAGTGCTCGATGGGTCTGTATTGACGCTGTTTCCCTCCTCTTCTGAGAAATGGAGGACTTTTTTTTCATGCTGGTGGAGTATTAGAGGTCAAGGTAAGTGGACCGTTTCTATGCACCGAACCCTGCCCGATTAAGCACAAGTAAGCAAAAGAAGTGGGCAGGCAAATAAGAGTGAAAATAAGAGAAGAGGGAGCGGGAGAGGTAACTGTGGGAGGTTAGCTGGGCCAAAGATGAACATGAGTCTCATCCTAATTATTTCAGAACAGGGTGATACATGTCTTCTCAGAACACCATGGGAGAGAAGAGGTGTTAGGGAGAGTGGGAGTGTGAAAGTTTAAGTTTTGACATAATGCTTAATCCAAGCAGCACTGACAGTAAGAGGCTGCTGAGAAAAGAGGAGGAGGAGGCAGTGCTAATGACATTTATCCAACTACATCTCCCAACAATTCTGGGAAATATGATGGAGAGAAATGTTTGTTTTATAAACTGTTTATTCAGAATTGTGTATATACACAACAATTAGCTAAGAACAGCCGCTATTCTGGCCTCGTACGGGGCCACAAAGACTTTTACGTAGGCTTTATAGATGCTAATTCCCAGTAAACCACACTCTGGAGCAATTAGAGCACAGTCTGAACAGGCTGCAATTGTACAGACTGTAAATTAGTCAAATGCACTGTAAATAAAGCATTTGCGAGTGTTTTTTTGTTTCCCCCCGAAGACCACAGTGGTTGCATCAAAGATACAAAGGGTTTTTTTTTTTCTTAGTGGTTTATGTCTTTGCGAGGAAGGAATCTAATTTGCTAGCGTGCTCTGGTAGCGGCCTCAAGTAATGGTTAGGCTTCTTTATGGCTGGCACAAGCTTTTCAATACACCTGAGGAGCACTTTAATTTAATCCGTCTCATCAAGATCAATAAATGTGTCTGAACTGTGACTCTTTGGGACATACTGCCTGTTAATAGGCCGCAATGATTTCAGAGTGACCGCTCTCAACAACCTCATATACACAGTGTGGTGCCCTGCCATGCTGGAAATAAACTCCAATCAAACCAGAGCCACGGCACCTGCAGGAGCAAAGAGCTGCTACATACATTAACAGAAGCCTAAAAGGACATCATGTGATATATTTTTTTTAATGCAGCTCTTTTCTGACAGTATGTGGTGGGGTGTGCAGTAAGGATGGATGTGAGGGGGTGGGAGGAGAGGTTCCCAAAGCTGAGGAGAGGGCGGAGTTGTGGAAGAAGATGGGGGGAGGGGGG